>JARK01001709.1:148085-165408 GCA_000688135.1 Ancylostoma ceylanicum | reverse complement strand
GTGTTCTGACTCACGACCCCCCTCCTCTTTCCCCACTCCCCATACGACCCCCCCCTTGATAATTTATCGACACACGCTTGACCCTGGCTGGGAATGCACGGTTTATCCTTGCAATCACCGTGAATCCTTTTTTCACCATTTTTTCACTCCTGTTGACAATGTCCGTTCTCCCCTTAAGTGAGAAACTGTTCATTGAAATTACTATAGCAAAACACGCAATTATATCGAGTATAAAATCACATTTTAGCCTGATCCAATAAAGTCATCTAGGAGAGAAACTGAAACATTTCCAAAAGCACTGCATTTTGAGCTCTAAATGCGTGCAATCCCATTCAGAAGCATTAACCGGGGCAACAAAGTTGAGGCGGGAAGGAGAACACTGCCTTATCGCAACCTCAAATATTGTCATGATAGCTCATTCCAATCCTGCGATACAGATTTTATATTTTCATCTGTTGATCGCCCAAAATTGGCAGCGTGCTACATATGTGGCCGCCACTCTACGTCGCGTTTATTAGCTCGATTCCAACCTGGCGTGCTGCTAATCGGTACGATCCGAATAGCTATCCAATACAGTAGCGCAGTTGGCGTGAGGTCGATGTTGGTGCTAGTCAGCGGTTTTCTCACCTTCCATCAGGTACAAGGATACTGTTGTGTCGCGATCGCAATTGTCTGCCGGATGTGGGTCAAGAACGAGCGCGACACTCACGATTGCGGTTTTATTCTCCACCTCTGCAAGTTGAATCCTTCATTGTTGCAGCAGATTCAGGCTCATATTCGAGTGGATTACTGCTCTTCAAGGCGCTTCTGCTCTTTCTATGTTGTAGAATTGCTGAAGTTTTGTGAATGTACCTGTGCTTGTGTTATTTATGACCCTTAAAAAATTCTTGCTAGGAGTCGGCCATGTTAAAGTACAGGGCTGTAGAACAAAGAAAAACATCCTGAACGTAGTCGTACTGCACCTACGTCTTAATTTACCTTAGGCCCCACCCTTCAGCCATCTACTAATGGTTCATTAACCGCAGTTGTCGCCAACGTTTTCTCTGTGATGTAAACAGTTTTGGAAGGAATGGTGTCGGAGTAAGTCCACACCCTTGTGAACTTTGCAAGCAGTCTGTACCTGAGAGAATTTGCTCTGTCTCTTGTGGCTCTTCCTGAATCGGAGTTGGTTGTGGACAAATACGAACGACGGAGTTCGCACGCGAAATCGGACGAGCGCGCGTGCTGAGATCCGGTTAATCACTCTCTGCACTTTCCCTAACCTGCTATCAATTCCACCAAAATAACCTGGTCGTAGTGTAAGATGCACAATGACATTGCTGCTAACACACCTCAAGCCCTTCTTATAAAAAAAAAACATAGATGGCGGAGTTGACGCATTCGGCCCACAGCGCTGTGTGCAAAGTCGGCCGACTTTTCACACAGCGCTATGGGCCTCATTATGACTGCAAAGATAATCCAGGAATGTCTTCTCTATTGTGGATGCTTTATTGCCGCTTACTTATTGTTAGATGAAAACATTCATAACGTCATCATTCATAATTTATTACACGAGCATGCGCTCATGTGGAGTTTCAAAGTTAAGAAAAAAAAACAAGGTCAAAATCTACCAATAACATCAACATTAGGTGAGCCTATTCCTCCCATGATAACCCATGATCGTATCCCAGTCGTCCTCTCGTGGGATACGACTTTGGTGAATTTGAGTAGTCCTATTTGTTGACTTCCACTGCGTATTTTATAAGGGACTCCATGGTTCCTTTTCTGAACCAGATCTAGGCAATACAACTGCCTTCTGTTCCAATTGTTAATGTTACGAATCTTGCTTGATGGCGGTGATAGGATCTTGGGTTTCTGCGCCACGTATTCGAGTCACCAATGATCCGGACTCGCTCGCACGCGCCGCACTTTTTGCTTCTTTATAACTCTAAATGTCCGGACGCGTGCATTCTGCTGCGTATAGTTGTAGGGTAATAGGTGTGGTTCGGTAAATCGGGCTTGTCCAACGTGATATTGCTGGCAGTACTTGAACTCTGCTAAGTGCTCTAGAGAAGCTCAGAATTCGACATAGGTTGTTTCCAACTGTTGCGAGGTGTATACGACCTTGTACAGCTCGCGACGCTGATTCTATAAAAAAATTTATTCTTTTTCTCACGCACATATGCAATCCTCTTCCAAGACAGCTGCACTTTAAGAAAGGTACTAAAATAATAAAACTAACTAAATTATTAGGTTGCTACATAAGTTTCCGCTGTTTTTCATAGGCTTTTAATGAGCGAATATGTACCTATCCGATTTCGCACATGCACTGTTTTGAAGAGCGTAATCTCTCAAACATTGAGGAATGTGAAGCCTATTTTTCCGTCTCAATTTGAAATTATAATTAATCGCAGAACGGATTCTTCAAGAGACAAGTTCGGTAATTGCAGCTGCAAACATTATAATTGGGTTACAATGCTAACCAATTTTGTGTGGAGTAATATCGAGGCCATTCCTGTTCTCCCTGCTTTGCCCCCTTCTCACATTCGAGCAATCTCAAGCACAAGCACTAAACATGGTCACCCAAAATTTTGATTATGCTGTTGTTCTCTCTGGTTTCGAAGAGAAGTGAGGCGGGGATTCCCCCATTGTGTTTAGAAACATGGTCTGTTTCCAGGTACTAATCGGTAGAATTTTAAGTCAAGTTCTCAGCGTTTTGTGGAATCACAATATTTGCTTCACTGCCAAAGGCGCCCTTGTTTTGGTTGTCGAACTCTCCGGAAAAGAAAAGGGCTAGCCAAAAAATCCTAAATCGTTATGTTATATAGCACTAATCTGACTCTAACCAAGCGCTAGTTATCAGGTACCGATAGTATTTACTGTGCGAGAATTGGTCAAAGTCAGTCACCTCCAACTCCATCCGACTCCCTTCTTTACCTCGTAGTTCACCGAATTCTAGAGCAGCGCAGTCTAACTCCAGCTGTGAAAAACGGCAGAAGACCAGCGACTATTGCTACGGATATTCCAATTGATATGTACCTATTGCTCTTTGAGTCTTAATAAGAATTTTTCTCTGAAAATTTCAAAACAGCGGAAACTTACATAAAAACTCAATACAAAAATGCCTTATGCTCGTAGCTGCGTTGTGAAAAATTTTGTACGTACATACCTTGTAATTGCAGTCGTGACACGAATTCTATGTACAGTTGCTTCGTTCCTCCTTTTCAGGTTCTTACTGTATTACATTATGTCCTTCCTCAAGTGCTTCCTAAGGATCTTTCAACATAAAGCACCATTTTCTCTGACTTATATTGGTCAAATATTATGAATAAATGAATGGGTGAAGGAATGAAAACCTTTCCAATCTTTGCCACTTTTCCTTTAGCCTGTTGACGACCGTTCCTCTTTCGTACTTTCGCACAATGCCGGAATTTTCTCCTTTTCCTTGCCTTCATAACCTCATATTGCTATACTGATTGTGATTTATTCAATAACTAAGTGTTGATTAGTGTTGGTCGAATAAAAATCGAATAAATTTTGTTAGCTTCCAAAATCCATCCAAAAATTCAAAAACACAAAATCCATTCAACATTCCAAAAATCCAAAACTTCACCGCGTTTTTTTGTCGCTCACCCAAAGGTGTAGGGCCCTCCCTTTTCTGAACATTTTGATTTGCTGACTTAATCGAGATCGAATATTCGAATATCGAACGTATCTAATACATTATTCGATCGATCAACACTAGTGCTGATGATCTTGCTGGCCTATAGGTGTCACTAGTTCCTTATCCGAGAGAGTTTATAGAAATACTGAAGGCTGTGCGGCCTGACCAACGAGCCGCTGCTCTTCTTTTCCGTCAAAAAAGCCAACCAGTGTCCTAGTATGGGACGTACGTTTTGAACTAGCTCGAAAAATATGTTTCTGCAACCTTCCAGACTATTCGTTCCCGTGACAGAATTCGGCATCGTCTAACATGCTGAAGAATGTCAGCTGTAGTCACTAGGACAGCAGTGTTTCTGCACCAAATTTGCACTTTTCGTTGAGACTTGACCATTTACCCTTCCTTCTTAACAGAACTAGATTTTAATGCAGCGGATGGCGTAAGGCGACTGAGCGGACGGGTTGTCTTCGGTGGGCATGTAGCCAGCCATCACTGACGCTGTTTCCCCATCGCACTTCCCACTAACTGCGTCGGCTCAATTCAGTCCTACAAACATCTGCGCCTGTTCCTTGTTCCTTGTTGCTTTCCTTTTACTAATGACCACTTTTTCTCCTTTATTTTTTTTTTAGCTATTAAGACCACATTACCCATATCATACAGTTTAAACATAAGTATTATATGGTAGTAGAAAGTCTTCAGATTATCATATATTGGATTCACCAGCCGAGAGGTAGAGCCTTAGACCTTATACTCTGCCTCCCCCAGGAAGGTGAACTTTGAAAAACTCATACCGCTTCAAGCACAGTCAACGACAACGAAAGTTATAATCACTTCTTGGACTCTATGAGCTTCCTAGGAATGGTTTACCTTTGATAAAAATACAATCTGGTATCACCATGTTTTTCGGCTTTATTTTTTCGCGTTTGGTGGTAAACACGAACAAATGATAAAGAGTGTTTCCATGTCACTAAACATTGTCAGTCATGTACATGCCCGTTTCCGAACACTGCCTGCCTTTGATATACATATTATATTTTGTCCTGTCGAGTAAAGACGCCTTTTTGATGTAGTGTCGATATTACTGTGTTGATCGAATAATCTATTAGAATATTCGATATTCGATTATTCTATCTCGAATAAGTCGACAAACTGAGATACTCAGGAAATGAAGAACCCTAAACCTTTGGGTGCACGAGAGTGAGAGTTGTGAAGCTTTTTGTTTTTGGACTATTCTTTTTTTTTGATAAATCTCTGGATTGTGATTTAAATTAATTGAATTTATTCAATTTCTATTCGGTCAACGCTCTAGTCTATATCCTACTGTCTAATAGAGCTTATCTGCGGATAGGTGTATCCTCTCTTTTCAATGTAGGACATTTTCATACGGTTGAACTTCATTTTGTGGTGCTCTTTGGCATCTTGATCCAAGAAAGTTCTAGAAATTTTTACGTTCTCAACAACTAGGCTGGATCAGTACCATTCCGGACAGAATTACAACAGTAACCCACCCGACTGCTGCGCTAGTGTCAATTGAAATTGCCGGTGATTCGAGACATGTCCAGGTTGACCGATGCGTGTGTCTGTCTGTGCTCGAACTAGTATCCGGGAATGGTCATAAATGTACAATGTACACGTTCCAGAGAACGTGAAAAGGCACTGCTGCGATGTGATCTCACTAGCAAAGTTTCCTTCCTGGTAGCACCTGCAATGAGTGCATCTCAGCGTCACTGCCATAACCCTCCCATACTTGGTCACATTCAGGTTGATAATGGTGGCTTATAACACTTGTTCTAGTAGCCGGTTGCTGCTGTTGTCCATGTGCGACTTGCTGCGCAGTGACAACACGCACGACTGCTCACTGATTAACCGTTGGGGAATTTCTTCTCCTTCGCTTACCAGGACTCGTATTCGAGGATCTTTTGCTTGTACTATATTAAAAATCTGGATGTTATAGGAAAGATCCACTGTTGTCATATGTTCATTTCGCTGTTTAATCAAACCTACTGCCCAGCAAAAAAAAGAGCAGGTATTCTAGGGTTATCAAGCATGATTAGGATCAAACAATGCATCAGATATTATACAGGGTGGCCCATAATTATGGTGACACCTTGCCATCTACTAATTCCTCAACTTATTTTAGGTTGCTGTTTCTTCCTGGGACACATACTTATTTATTTGTTAGCACTATATTATCACTTCCAATATTTGCATAAAACACAGGATATTTCTAATTGGTTTTTGCTCGCGGCCACCGCAAATCTAACGATCACTTTTAAAAAATTGGTGTTTTGGCACGCTCCGTTTTCGGATGACTGAGCGCGTCCAAAAAATCGGCTCACATAATAGTTGGAAGGCATTAAGAGCTGAAAACGAATTCTTATTGAATTGGGAGTGACAGGTCCCATACGGTTCGCGTGAAATACAAAAATGCCTGAAAATTTCGATGATTTTGGCAGTAGACCCTCAGAACCCCAGATTTCAACCAACTGGATCTTTCAGCTTCTTCGATTTCCGGGACAGTGACCTTTTCAAAATTTGATAGAGATGTGAATCCTTTGTTTTCGTCCTCTTAGCTCCTATAGAGAGCATCATTCGATTGAGAGTGAGTTTGACGATATTGCCGGCGTGCCACCGTCAGCGAAATTATCTAACATATCAGTGCTGATGTACCAAGAGATCGAAGATATTCGAGAGTTCAATATATATTTTTGTTCGATGTTCATTAGCAAACAAAAATGCCATGTCGCCGTTTCGAACGAGGTTGAAATGCTTTTTAAATGAGGGCTTGTTTCTGTCACCATAATTATGGGCCACCCTGTACATATATTGGATTCGGAAACTCGATTTCGAATAAGTTGAAATTTCCGATTTCCGGAAAAGAAGGAGAAGTATAACTCTTGAGAGAATTTATAAGAAGAGCTCAAGGGTCTTCTGTTTCCCAACGTTCGAGTTTCTTAGATCGGATTCCAAATTGATAATTGAATTAATTGGTTGATCCGATTTTCATTCAGTCCCGAGCATATTATCCACCTCATCCCCATATTTTGAAGTTCTTCTAGAAACAAAAGCTTTTTAGCAAATTTTCAAATGTAAATTCTAGACCTGTGCTGGTGTTGCATTCGGCGGCAATCTCTGTCATGTCTGAGGGGATAACTATGAATAGTAAATGAATTTCTACAATACCGCTCCTAATCTTTGCAAAAAGGACGCACCCGACGCGTTTTTGCGTCGCAAAGCGTCGCATGCGCATAACTCGCTCCAGAATGGAGCTTTCGCGATTCTGAAGACAGATTCTTACTCAGCACGTTGTGGCGAAGCTAATCATATACCTCATCACCGTATTTGGTTCTTGCAAACTTTAAAGCTATCTGAAGAAGTTGCTGAGATTGCTGAGACACTGAGAACACAGCAGCTATTTCATTTTCTGAATGTCTCAGTACAGCAACTCCTTAGGGCAGCTGAAAATTTTTCGAGGAACAAATACGGTGATGCGGTATATGGTTAGCTTCGCGCAACGTGCTGAGTAAGAATCTGTCTTCAGAATCGCAAAAGCTCCATTCTGGAGCGAGTTATGCGCGTGCGACGCCTTGCGACGGAAAAACGCGTCGGGCGCGTCCTTTTTGTAAAGATTAGGAGCAGTATTGTACTTATCTACAGGAAAAATGCCCTGTCCCCATACTCGAGTATCCCCGTACTACAATAAGGAAACGTTATTTTGATATTCCCTCTCTTGAATCTAGACGCCGATTTTTCGACTTCTGCTAGGTCTATAAAATACTACACGAATGGAACTCTGAAAAAGCTAAACTATTCTTCTCTATAGTAACATCCATAACTAGGGGGGGGGGTGAATTCACAATTTTTTGTAGAAGGCCGCGAACTTCTGTCAGAACTAGAAGTTTCACTGTTCGAGGGGGTGCGGCATACCTCTCTCTGAACAAAAATGCCCCCCCCCTTTGAACTCTCTTGCAGCCTTCAGAAAATTTGCATTTACTAGAACAACTACCTTTTAAAGAAGTAATGGTGCAGTTTCAAATTGAAATAGTAAAATTGGATGAAATAGTGATTACTTTTGGCTTGTATTGATTAATACTGACTTCTACTCACATTTCAATAACAACTATTGTTTTTAACGCTTGTCTTCAACAGCGTAATAAATGTAATGTAATGTAATATGTAACGTAGTGATGCTTTGATCGAGCTAGCAAAAGAGCATCATTAGTATCCAGAAAATGTCATGACGCATCGAATAAGAATTAGAAAGCCACCATGACCTGGATGCATCATGGAGGTCACCAAGGGTAAAAGCGTTGGCGCCCGTGTTGAGGGCGCGGTAATTTGTGTGGTGTTAACAAGTTTACCCTTTGTAATTTTAATGGGGCAGGAAGCTCGTCCGCTTACCCATACCTCGGAGAACTGCGATGTTGTTGTTCTGTTAGACTTTACAGTCTTTTTGGATTGCTTTCGACCACAATGTTGCTGTATTCCACAACTGCTGCTATGCCGTTATTCATTCTGCTGCTGCCACGACGAAAGTCTACTCACTCCGCCAAACTCACATTGAGCACCTGTATGATGTCACTCTAGGCCTGGATGCATCATTGACATTACCCAGGGTGAACCTGTTGACGTCCATGTTAACGGCCGGTAAATTTTATAGTGTTAACATGTTTACCTTGGGTAATCTCAATGATGCATGTAGCCTCTGGTCTTCTTTTTTGTTGTTTCGTACCGGTTCTTCCACGCCATAACTGGCGACAACATCTCCTAGTAGTAAGTTCACATGCGAGAATTTAGTATGTGATGTTTTTCACTCGATCACTTCAATGATTTACTTTTTTTTACAGATACGCGTTCTATGGTGTTGAAACAAAGAACTGCTCGAGTCGAGAAATTCTCGCGTGTGTTGCCTACTGATGAGAGGATTCATGAGAATATCTTTGTGGAAAGTACGGTTTTTGTCTGTTTAGGTTAATCCGTTAATATGTCGGTCAGTCAGTCTTGCATCACAGAATACCGTCGGCTTGATCTGCCGCGCCGCAGCACCTTATTACGCGACGCGGGTGGCCAGCTGGACGTGTGTTATCGGGCGGATATTTCCACAGTTTTCTTTGCGTTGATTCATTCTGAAATGCAGGACTGAAAGCATAGGGAAAACAGCAATACCGGCAATGCTGGAAAACCACAGGACGCAGCTGGCAGATCGTAATGCCTGAAAAAGCTTCTGAACTCATTTTGGATGGCTTATTTCCTAGCGAATCACCCTGTGATGCAAGAGTGATGGACCGGTACTTCAGGGTTAGACACCTTTGTAGAAATTCTCTTAGTTGGACTTCGTTGCAGAACCTATTGTCGGGACACCGGATGGCACTGTTGCCACCGTTTACGACACAGTGAAAAGAGCTGCTGAGCTCACATCGGATGGGCCATTTCTTGGGGAGTTAAAAGACGGCAAGTACACATGGAGGAGTTATAGAACGGTAGGATATTCTGGATTTCAAGTGGTCTTACGGCAACAGCCCATGGCTTGCTTCATCTTTCGTGAATTACCAGTTAACTGACCTTTACATAGGTGCTGCACGATGCTCACGTTCTCGGATCGGCACTGCTGCATTTTGGAATAAAACCCGGCGAAGACACACGAGTTGGCATCGCCGGCGTGCATTCAGTAAGGTGAGGATGGAGCGTTTCCTGTAAAACGTTTGCTTCGACTACTAAATCATACTTATTTAGATACATGACCGCTGTTCACGCTCTGGTCTCCTACAGCATGGTGCTCGTGCCGCTCTACCATAACTCGAAAACTGAGGCTCTATGGTAAGTGCTTGTGTTCCATTTGTCACTGAGCACTTCAGTTAGAGCTTGTGTACTGACAAGGGAAGTGCAAGAGGCCAGGCTGGCAGATCGGAGTGAAACCTATCTGGCTTGAATCCTTGCTTGACAAGGTCCTTCAGAGGGTCGAGGGTTCGGATCCCATCATGTGCATCCGTTTTGCATTTTTGTTTTTTATTCCTTCTTTGTTGTTGAAATTAACTTTAAAGGATTAGAACATAAAACCTATCTTTATTGGCAAGATTTTGAGTTGTACAGGACGATCAGGAATCAGAACCCAGCCGAACACACAGCCACCTGTACTAGACCATGTTGGAAATTTTCATCACATTACCACTTCTCGGGACTATAACTCAAACTTTTTCCCACTCGCATCATAATGCATCATAATGTTTCATTTGAATGGAGAATTTTCTATTTCATAGCGACAAGAGGAACAACTGTATCAGTAAAGTACGTTTAATATAGTGTAGTTATTCATGGCTGGTACATCAATAATGATAGGTTTCATGTTCTAATCTTTTAAATTTAATTTCAAAAACATAGAAGGAATAAAAAACGAAATTGCAAAAGTGATACCCATGACAGGATCCAAACCCTCCACCATCTGCCTAACAGTCCAGCATCCTCACCACTCGGCCACCCTGTCGCTGCCGTACATGTGCTGCAATGCGTATAGCAGTGTGGTGGGACATCTGTTTTTTAGCTCCCTAGGCAAAAATGCAATATATGCTGGAGGACCTTGTCAAGCAAGTAAGATAGGTTTCAGGTTTTTTTTAAGCGAGATAGGTTTCATTCTGATCTGCCAGCCTGGCCTCTTGCACTTCCCTTGTGAGAAGGAGAGTGCCAGTCCGAAGGGTGGGAGTGGGCCGGCGAGAGGGATTGCAAAAATGCTTTTAAAAATATACTGAAACTCATTCTTCATTTCTCAAATCTATCGCTGTTTTTACATGCTCCTCATTAAATGCTCAAATCGAAGTTCCTTATATGACTTCATAATAAATCAATTAATTATAATAATATTTCAAAAATGAAGAATATTCGAAGGGGGAAGTTCTACAATCCTTCTTGTCCTTGTGTAGGGTCTTGATGCTCCCCAAGCTCAAATTTTAATCAAATTTGAAATGGAATATTCGAATTTGAATGCATTCAATACACTCCTTATTTAATATTGTTCTGTCTCTGAGCTTCATATTTCAAATATCTCGTATATATATTGAAGACTCCCGTTCTTTATATGTTTATTGGTGAGCTTTCGGCATTAATGCCTTTCTCAAACCTAAACATTAGCGACAATCGGCTTCTCATCACAAGCTAACAAGCAAGCATACAAACAATAACAGTACCAAATGGTTGATAATCGTCAAGTCTTTCGACTTCGGGACCAGTGGTGAATGTTACCTATATTCGATAGCTTAGCTAACAAGTGAACACATTCTAACATGAGAAACAATTGATAACCTCACTCCTACGCTGTTACTTGAGAATGAGACTACCGCGGAAATGCTAGAGATAGGGGGGCGCTTATATTTCTAATCAAGCAATCAACCGCAGCACCTCCCGCAACTCCTCCTTGTTGTTGATTTGCGGGTTATGCCTCTTTATTTCCACCGCCTCCATGATTTTCCTTTCTAAAGTTTTTGTGAGATGCCGGTGAAGGACGGTTACTTTCAAAGTCGGAGCACGCTCGGTTGTGTGCTTCAAGGTGCGATGCCTTGAAAAACTCTCCGACGGATTGTATTATTATTATTGTAAGGATTGCAAGGCAAGTGCGTGCAGTTCTTCTCGAAAAGTGGCCGATTCCGTGTTTGCAGAATCGCGGCGGGACCAGAACGAGAGATGCGGTTGGAGCATACGAAGGTCCAGTAGGTCCCGCCGCGATTCTGCGTGGAATCTGCCTACTCAGACATTCGCCGAATTGATGCCATTGTGGCTCGGATTGCTAAAATGGGTGGGGTTGGAGTGTCATTCCAATTGCTGTTCGGCTGCTATTCGGTCGTTGTTAGATTGCTGTTAAACCGCTACAGTAAGTGTGAATATCAAACCTATAGCGACCGAATAGCAGCCAAACAGCAATTCAATGACACCTCAACCCCGCCCACTATAGAAATCCGAGCCTCAATGACATGAGGATCCAATTCGGCGAATGTCTGAGTATCTTTTCGAGTGGAACTATGCGAGCCGCTGTCGGAGTAAATAGGTCCCATCATGTCAAATAATTTTCTCTGGTTCTTTGAGCAAACATGTTGTGTTCTTCTCCAAAGATCGTGAATGTACATCATATAAGGCTAGAAGCGCAGGAGTGCTGCCCTTGCAATGAAATCGGCAAATCATAATACATTGATATATTACTTTTTAAAGACGTCGGTGTAATAACATCATCGAATTTCAGTGAAATCATCAATCGATGCGAGCTCGAAGTGATTTTCTGCGACAACGAAGCACGAGCGGAGACATTCATCAACAGGATCACCGCCGGAGTGATCCGAGCGCCGAAAAAGTTGATCATCCTGAACACGACCGGCGCACAGCCGAACGGCGCCCACGACATCGTGCAGGGCCTTGAGGTGCGATGTTTTGCCGCTCACTCTGTGGCGGGATCCATCCACATTTTCGAGAAAGTCATGACCTTCTTTCTGGTCTAGACAAGGCGATTTCTCTGAGCAAACACCACCATGCTTCGATAAAAATTCCCTTCCTCTTGCTAGGACGAAGTTCTCGGATGGGTGGGCCATAAATTATTGTACATCGTTTGTTTGCGCATTCCTCTGGGATAGTGGAATGTTGTTGGATGAGTTTGATCCTCTCTAATAGTGCTCGGTTTAAACTATTTTCGTTTACAATTTTGCCCTGGATATTTATATTCTGGAATTTCGAAAAAAATCAATTATTAAGCGATGTTTCGATAAAAATTAGTGCAAACTTTCACTGCGGATTTTCGCAGATTTTTTGCAGAAACGGGATCGGCACACAATTCCCGAGTCGAACAGCTAAAACCCTAGCATAATTCTTGAACGCAGCAGCGAAAGTGTAGCATTTTCGACCTAGTTTGCAGATCATATCCACCATAGGATATTGTCCTGTTTTCTGGTGTTAATGTTTCTCGAGAGTAAATTCCATGTCAACTGGCCATCACTGGGAGTCGGGAGTATCTGTAGTTCCTCACATTCTTATTTTCTATTATCTGTTTCCCTGTGTGGCCTTCCACTTGTAGCAGCACTTCTTGCGCTTCTCCGATTTTGTAGATTTTCATGAGAAATTCTCAAACAACACGGAAGGTCAACAGCTCCGAAGCGGAAGCTCGTTGTTCACTCAAAAATGCTTCTCCTAGCGGAGAGATAATTGAGCAAACGTTGTACAATAAGTTATGCATCCTGCATATCCCGATTTTTCGTCTGGAAACCTATCCAGCCTGAGCTTGTAATTGTGTTAACATCCCCTCAGAGACGTTCGTAAATGCCACCACTGGAGAACGACTGTGCTGTTTTAGGTATATTCATACGATTACGTCTATGCCCTCGGCGAGCAGCATCTGGCGCCAGTGGTTCCTCCTCTACCAGATTCTACATACGTGATCTGCTTCACCAGTGGCACCACAGGTACTGTGGCACTCTTTCCTGTAGAGAAATTTGGGAGGTTTTCGCTCTTGAAGTGGACGAGTTTTCCGGGCAGAATAAGATAAATTGTGTGCGGTTGCCTCGCCTCAGCCAGCAACAGCAATTAATGGTAGTAGTTGTCGAATCTATCATTTTTGCCCAAAAAACTCGTCTATTGTGGAAAAGCGAGAAGCATGAGACCTCGAAAGGCTGTCACGATGACTGTAGATACAGTACCGGCCAAAATTATATAGCCTTTTCAATATTCGTCCATAACTTTTGCTAACTTAAATCTTGACTTAACATGAAGCCTCGAAGTTCAAATTTTTGTGATTGTTGTAGAGACTCAAAATCCGTTGATATTGAAAATTTGAACTTTGAGTCTTTACGTTAAGCCGAGCTTTGCGTTAACGAAGGTAATGGAGGAAAGCTGAAAAGACTATATAATTTTGGCCGGTACTGTACAATATGTAGCTAGCCAAGAGTGCGTTCATCTCGTTCAGGTCAGCCGAAGGGAGTGATGCTGTCGCATCGTTCGCTGCTCGCAGCAGTCGCCGGTATCTATGTACAGTTTACTTCTCCTCCTAATAACCTCTTCTGCGGGCCGGACGACGTCTACTTCAGCTTTTTGTCATTGGCTCACATCTATGAACATCTCATGCAGGTGATCGAATTTTTCGATAACAACAAACTAACGAAAGGCAGGATGAAACTTTGAGTTATCTTCTTCAGACTTTCACAATATACAACGGAGGACGTATCGGTATATACAGTGGAGACGTGTCGCGTCTTCTTGCTGATATTCAGGTATTTTTGTGAATTTTCAAAAAAAACTTTAGCAAAATTTGCGCTCATTGGTCTGAGATTCGGTTTTTCTTCCCATTAAAAACTCCAAAACCCCTCTCTCTTCCTTTGAATTTATTTCTAAGCGAAACATTGTGCAGCGGCGCTATGCATTCAACCGAATAAATATCTAATAAGTTGAAAAAGGAGGAATGTCTAGCTGATTCATCTTGAAAAAGCTTTTCTTAGCTCTCAGAATCAAATTTAGTGTTGATCCATGAGACTCAAAACTCCTCCTCAAATTGAAAATAAAATCAGTGAATTCGTTAATCAGTATCGACAATCGTTGAATTCACGGATTGCAGACTCTTCAACCAACGATCATCAGCTTGGTTCCACGTCTTCTGAATAAGTTCTACGACCAAATCCATGCCCAGTTTGCGAAGAAGAACGTCCTTGTGAGGAAGTTGTTCGAATACGCGAAAGAGGTGGTTTTTCAAACTCAGATTTTGTTTTGCTTCAATTGTTAATTAATTCACTTTGAGGCAAAGTTGAAGATGTTGCACAATGGAGTCGCGCAGTATGACACCCTGTGGGATAAACTCATCTTCAAGAAGGTAGGTGGTCTTCCCTTCGCACGCTCAAGAATGTCGATCCTCTATAAGAATGTGGGATAAGAAGTCTGTCTCGCTAGAGTGTTCAAGCTCTCTTCAGGAATATCACTTGTGAATCTCCGAAGGGAAATCTGTTTTTTTTTTCAAACCTTTCTTTTCCACGAGTGACCTCACCTTGCTTTTCCGGCATTTCAGCCATTTTTTTTTCTAGCCATTGCCCCTTATTCCCCTTATTTTCTCCCTATCTGAAGTGTCTTTTGTTGCTTGATCACTGTTTTTGTACTTCTAGATTCATCAAGTTGTTGGTGGCCGCGTCCGGATCTTGACCACTGGAGGAGCTCCAGTTATTCCAGCTGTAATGGACTTCACTCGGATAGCCTACGGATGTCCGTTAATTGAAGGGTGTGTGAGTACGTGCCTTCAATCGTCTACCAGTAATTCTATTCCAAAATTCACTGAAGAATTGCAGCGAACTGCAAACGGTGATAGAAAAGGGCCGGGACCGCGGCGCGGGCACTCTGGTAGTCTGCTGCACCGAGGAAGTAGGCCTGCTGGGCAGAGACACGGAGGAAAACCGCGTCGCGGTTCCGGCCCATGTCTACGACCGTTTGGAGTTCACTGTAGATGATCCACACGAAGAAAGATATGCGTTGGACCATTTTCCGGAAAGTTACAGTAAAACGAGTGGAATTTGTATGAAAGAAATGCACAATTTGTGCGGAAAGAAAAAAAAAACCCAAATTTGTAGAGCATGGCTCTTAGCTCCCCGAATCATTTCTCCTTCGTTTTCCAGGTACGGACAGACTGAGTGCGCAGCGGCTGGCACTCTTAGCGTACCTTGTGACACCTCCTCCGGCCACGTGGGAGGACCAGCTCCCTGGGCGCAGGTAAGAACCCCGTCGCTGCTATTTCCTCACAACAGGTTGTACACCTGGATCCTCAGGTGAAGCTAGTGGACGTCCCCGAGATGGACTACCTCACGGCGAACAACAAAGGTGAGGTGTGCTTCCGAGGAGCAGCTGTGATGAAGGGCTACTACATGGATGAGGAGTTGTCTGCCAAAACTGTCGATAGTGAGGTTTGTGGGTCTGTATCGGCTCTGCACTGTTGAACGAAAAGCTCTGGAAGCTTCCAGGGTTGGTTGCACACCGGAGACATCGGCGAATGGTTGCCGAATGGAGCGCTGAAGATAATCGACAGGAAAAATGCGCTGTTCAAACTCGCTCAAGGAGATTTCGTATCGCCTGAACAAATCGAGACAGTGTACCTCAATTCTCATCTAGTCGACCAGGTGCTTAGGTCTAACACACTTTTGATGAATTGTTTCTTTTGCCCTGGGTATGGCCTTTGCTTGGCTCTGTTTCCTGGAAAATGATGAAAGTGAAGTTTTTCATTTGGGAGTAACTTATGAACCCTTCAGATTTTCGTCACCGGATTAACCACGCGGTCATTCCTCGTTGGGATTGCTGTTGCGAATGTCTCCTTACTTCGAGAAGCTCTAGCAACACGGAGTGAGGTGAGATTATCGTTAGTTTTTTTTTTCTTTTATTGTTCATCACAAGTTTCGCCACCTTTTGGTTCTAGGAAATTTTCTAGCAACGCTTTCTGGTCAATATGTTTGACACCGAATAATGCGGAAGACGAATCCGAAAATTCAAAACTCAAATTTCCGAAGAATGGAAAGGAATGCAACTTTTGAGGGGTGATGAGAAGGCTTCTAGGGCTTTTTTCTTTTCAAAAATTTCCTTTATTTTGGATTCTTAATTGATTATGAGCTTAACTAAATTACTCTATTCGTATTCACTCCTAACAATAAGTATACTTGTCATCATTTGTACATGTGTTCGGGAAACGGACATCTTGAACAGCAGTGGCCTACATTCTCCTAAATATAGGGCACAGCTGGGTCAATGCCCCAGACTCAGTTACCCTACTTTCTCGGACTGCTCCACTAATTACAGCGGGGTAGCCAAGAGGTCATCAGAATAACAACGTTTTTTTCCACTCCAACGACTTCGTCCGCATCTGAGATAGGATAATAAACAGATAAGTTACTAATGATAATTGGGAAAACACGCGTTAGGGTACAAAGGGTTGCCGCACGCATATGCAGGCGATCTAACCCTAATTATGGATTTTAGAGACTTTAATGGGCAGTTCAAGATGATTCAAGATAATCGCATAGTTTTTCTTGAAAATCCATTGAGCTCCTTCACATTCTGTAAATTCCACTTTGAATTCCTAACCTAACTTCATTTTACAAAACATCAATAGAATTCAAATCAAAAGAAAGCGTATTGTCGCTCGTTTTAGCAGTGCCATTGTTTCATAGAACTTTTTTTTCAAGTTTAAAATTTTCAAGTTTCAATATGAAATTTCAACGAACTCCCTGAAAAATTTTCACTTTAGTGGATAGTTAGGATGTTTTCCATACTGCAGCGCAGAAAATAGAGATCCTGCGCTATCCAACCCACTCCTGTGTGTGTGGCGTGGAAAGCTGCATATCCGCAAGCTATGTCGGCAAGCCTTTGTACCCTAACGCGGTGGCGCCTGATAATTGTAATAATAATAACGATAATAACTAATAATAATGAATAATGATACTAACCAGCCTGATCGTCCGGCTGACGCCGGACTCTCAGGCTTCTTTTCTGCTCGCTTCGCTCGCATTGCTTTGATGTGGCATCTCTCTCACACCATACCGGCCATTCCTCATTTATCAAAACTCGCGTTTTCTGCACCTTCGAGCTTTCTGGCTCCGAGGCGCCTTTCCCACAGCTGTGCAAGAGGGGAGCGACGTCTTTCCTTGTGTAGGACCGTTGGACCCGTCTCAATGCGTTCCCCGCTTTCAGATCAGA
>JARK01001709.1:82647-138850 GCA_000688135.1 Ancylostoma ceylanicum | reverse complement strand
TTTATTTATTTATTTATTTATTTATTTATTTATTTATTTATTTATTTATTTATTTATTTATTTATTCGATACACCAGGTTGGTGCGCCTCAAAAAAAAAGCGAAATAATTTTTAAGTGATACTACGTATTAGGTGTTAACATAAGTCCTTGCGCTTTTTTCAGTTGCGATTTTCTCAGCCCTATGGCCATTTTCCCCCAACATTTTCTAGACCTACTGGAAGCTCTTCTCTTCCTCTACAACAATACCATCATGCGTTTTCACAGAACTATTGAATTACTTGGTTTTCAGGCTTAAGAAGAATAACCCCATTTTAAGGAAAAACACCATTTCCTCCTTGTATTTGATAGGGACCAGAAAGCACTCGATACTGTTTGAACGTAGAAACACTGCAAAATATGAACGCGGAATAATATTACCGGTGGAAGCGTTGTAGGACCAGTCTGGCAAGGGTGGGGTTCGACTTCATCATGGGGTAAGATGGCTAGACCCGTGCAAATGGAGAATTATCCCAGTTATTGAATAGCTTTGAGAGGTATGACGTCCATCCAGACCATACGATTCACATGTAGTACTTCCCAGGTCCTCTCAACAGAAATATGCTTGGTCGAGGTGATTAGTATCTTACTTACCAAATATCTTACTTAAGCTTCGAAAATCGTTGATGACCAACCATTTCAAGCAAAATGTCTCTTTCATACATACTTTGCACAGATCGTCTGGCCAGTTCTGATGGCGTTTCGAGCTTCAGCTGAGTGCCAGAATAGGCAGCTGTCGGTTGCGCTGTTTTTCGTTGACTCATTGCTCCACTTCGCAGGCTCAAAACTCAAGCAAACTGTAATTTTACCAAAAATGCTTACAAAATTCTTGTAGAGGAAGATTAGCGCTTTCGAATCGTACATGACTTGTACCTGAAGGATAACAAATGGGTGGAGACAAGTGCATTTGAAAAAAAGCGCAAGGACTTATGTTAACACCTAATATTACGTATGTGAGAACTTAAAAACAATCGAACAAAGAGTACACCTTGGCAAAACTAATCACTAACTAAAGGTCAACGCAACACCACCTAGGGATGTTCAACGGATTCCTGCAGAAACCACTTAGAAAAGAGAACGGCTTCCTTACAAGTGGCAAGAAGCAACGCCCTAGCCGGAAAAGGGTGGCCGGATATACTCGCACCAGCCAGCCACGTACCTTCCAGCAATTCGCTTTCCGAGCATATTGGAGCTTCCGAACACAGGTATACTGGCTGGAATACCCTGTGCAACCAACATGCTGAGTAATCAGCTAACTCATGTAAAAGGCACGTCAGTTGCAAAGAGTGTAGTGGAAGTGGTGATTGCAGAGGTTACAGAAAATCAATAAAGGAGGAAGAGGACGAAGAGACCGGTAGATAGCAGGCCAGAAGTGAGTGACGAGAGACACCTAAGGAATGCAAAAAGGTATACAAAACTGAAATACTTGGTAAAACTAAAACTGATGAGTGCTAATAATCATCGCGTGAGTTACGAATATCAAGGCAGAAAAGCAGATAAAATAATGTTTTAGCGAGAAGACACTGCAAAATTGAAAAACCTATACTCAAGGCTTAGAGAATCTGAAATTACGACAGAATAAAACAGAAACATTGATGTGAAGGAAGAAATAAAAAAACTAAATGACCAAGAGATGATAATCAGAGATGGCCTACACAATTAGAAGTCATACGATGGCTGGAGCTTCTAAAAAGATAGATCATTAATTGCTTCTATTGCCACCACCAAGTAGAAACGAAATATCCAACTGTCTCAATTTGTTGTTAAAAGCCTTACTATGCTGAGCTTGAAGTACGTGCAGTGGCAAGAGCTGAAACCACCTTGCAACTTTACAAAAAACCATACTGGACATGCGTGTGAACATTCTGCGTTGAATTCTTCTGTAGTGCAAATTAAAACCTCCTGACCTCTCACTACTAGGCATAAAGAGCCAGTATTTGCTGTCTTTTAGTTGAATCTCATTTTCTAGTATCCGAAAGCAAAAGATGAGGTCACATACTTTGCGATAAGATAAGCTTTTCGTGTTAGATTTGTTGAGATGCTCACTATAACTAGGCAGTGCATCTCCAGGAGACACTCTCTTGAATAGAATACGTGTGAAGATCTGTTGTACTTTTTCCAGCTTAGTGATTTCCTTTTTCAAGAAAGGGTTCCATACTTGAGAGGCATACTCAAGATGAGGTAGGACAGAAGTCTTATACAGGCGAGTAAGAAGGCGGGAATCGAAAAATTCAATACAGCGAAATAACAAAAACATTGACGCATAAGCTTTAGCTATAACGCCCTCGATATGTTCAGAAAATTAGAGGTTCGCATCCATAGAAACTCCCAAATCTTTACTATGTCGGCCAGACTTCAACACCACACCATTTACGTCATAAGGTGCACCTTCAATGTCTCCAATATGACTACCAGTGTTTTGTCGAAGTTAATTGTCAAATCCCAGGCAGTAGCTCATTCCAGCAGCTAAGCCAAAGAAGTCTGTAAGGCGACTCTAACTTCAACGCAGTTCTATCCATCATAATTAGCATATATTTTGATGTCACCTGCGTGCATCTGTATGTTAATGTTATAGGGCGTCTTGAGAAGGGAAGGTAAGTCCATGGTGTAAACGAGAAATAGTAGGGGGGATAAGACTCCTCCTTGCAGAACACCACTGATACAGCGAATCCTCTCCGAACATTGATTCCCAACTTTAACGGCCATATGTCTGTTTAGGAGATAGGATTCAAACCAGTCCAGCAACGCTCCACTTCCTTTTTAGCTTAGTCAGGAGCTTGCCATGGCAAACTTTATCGAGTGCTTTGAAAGGATAACATACACTATGTCAATTGACTCGCCCTTATTCATTGCTACGGTCCAATCAAATACACTATCCACAAGATTGGTGGTTGTGGAGCCGCCGCTGATGAAGCCATGTTGTTCCGCGGAATGAGCTTGAATTTTATGAGCCAGGACAGCAGTTTTTGCTCTAACAATTTTTTCCATGACTTTCATAGGAGTAGGCAGCATGCTTATTGGGCGAAAGTCACAAGTCTTGCACCCTGTACTTTTGGAATAGAAGTTACCAA
The DNA here is from genome assembly GCA_000688135.1 of Ancylostoma ceylanicum. Taxonomy (NCBI): domain Eukaryota; kingdom Metazoa; phylum Nematoda; class Chromadorea; order Rhabditida; family Ancylostomatidae; genus Ancylostoma; species Ancylostoma ceylanicum. The sequence continues at coordinate 135,742 of JARK01001709.1, read as the reverse complement.
AGCATCTTTCCAAATCTCTGGAACTTCCCCTAACAGCATTGAAATATTGAAGATGTGGGCCAGTGAGACAGATAGCGAGGAAGCACATCTCTTATAAACGATTTGCGGAATGCCGTCGTACGTTTCCGTTGAGGAAGGTTTATGTTGTGCGAGAATCTCAAGCACATCAGATGGATGGAAAAATAGAGTGAGCTGTTGCAAAAACATTGGAGAAGTTCGCAGCAAACGCATTAGCTTTGTCCATGTCACTAACCACTACATTGCCAAGGTGGTCTACAAGAGCAGGAAGATATACTTTGGGCTTCATCTTGTGCTTGAGATGAAGGTACAACTCTTTTGCAAATGTATTTGCCGCTAGTCGGCGCTCACGGTTAGCCTGAAACTTCTTCATTTGGTGGTCAATGCCGAAGCACACCTTCTTGTAGAGGGCGTTGTTCAGAGGGTCAGACAAATTATAGAAAAGCCGTTCTTTCTGCAGGGTAACTGCACGTAGATGGGCTGGAAATTTAGGAGCTACAGCCCCGGGAGTTTCCACTGGAACAAATTTGCCGAGTGCATAGTAGATAACATTACAAAACGGGAGGTAAACATCTAAGCATGAGTTGTAATTGTCAAGTAGTGCAAGCCAGTTAATGTTAGCGAGGAAATCGTTGAGAGCTGAGTAGTCAACAGCTAGGAAGTTCGGGACAGGCAATAAACAAGATGAATAGTTGTCGTCTATCTCGAAAGAAACTATATTGTGGTCCGAAAAGCCTAAATGTGGCATGACGCTCACTTCAGAAATAATGTCCGAGGTAGAAAGCACAATGTCAAGGATATTATCACCGTGAATTGGCGCGCGAACGTATTGAGAAAGCCCACTGTCTATGAAAATGCTTAGAAACGGGGTGGAACTTGTATCCTCAGCGTTTTCGTTGCACCAGTCAATTTGTAAACCACTCTGATGTTAAATGGCAATACATTTGGCAAGAGAATGTGTTTGGTAAGACAGTTTACGGGATAAAATTTTGCTTGGCAATACATTTCACGGGAGAATGAGTGAAGAGCCTGTTTGGCGATACAAATGGCAAGACAATGTGTTTGGCGATACATTTTACGGGACTTCTCGTTTGGCAATACATTTTACGGGACTTATTGTTTGGCAATACATTTTACGGTGTTCGTTTGCCTGGCTAGTTTGCAAGCTCGTCTGCGAGGTTGCCAAACAAACCTCGCCAAATGTATTGCCATTCAACATCAGAGTAAAGTCTCCTAAAATAATTGTTTTGTTGTTCGTGGAAACAAGTTAAAGGCAGATGACCACCTCGTTTCTCACTTAGAAGATATCAGCATATCCTTGACCTCTGGCCACGCTGATTCCAACAACGTACAGCTTAAGTCACAGAAGTGGCGAAAATCCTGTTTTTGACAGAGCCAAAGTGCCCGCTTTTTGGAGCAGGGGCGGATCCGCTCCAAAAAGCGAGTGCTTGGTGCTGGCTGCCCGCCACAGCAGCAACGTCGGGTGAACACGTCTTGTCTTGTCCGATCGATGAGATCAACGGTGATACACGTCTTTGCGCGTAAATTTGTGCCAGCAAACTGGTACAAACCCCGTCACGGAAAACGGGGTTTAGAGACCATACTGGGACATTTCAAGTACATTGCCGGAATCAGCGCATCGAGGAGGTTCGGAAAATGTTAATAACTCGAAAACGATATGAGGTGGCCCTCTGCCTTTAAGTCAGAAACTCAATTAAACGCTCATCATCACTCTTGTTGAAGCTGGGAGGACGGTATACAGCGGAGAACTGGATATACGTTGCTTCATTTGGATGCAGTACAGTTGTGGAATGAAGATTGAAGACTTGTTTTTTTTTTTGAATTCTCACCTGAAAACCGCCAGGAGCATGCTCGCCTCCTAGTCCACAGTATCCCTGTTCTGACTGGGCCATGGGTTCGTTGAGAGTGAGCCACAATTTCACCTGAACGAAATTCACATCGTCCCGTTGTCACAAAACCACTCTTCATTTACCAGGAAACGAGTACCGCGATGGTCGAACGCATACAGCTGTGTTTATACTTTTTCGCGGGCTGCAACGTGGCAACAACGCAACGTCATCGTCGAAATCGCACATCACGTCTGGGTAGCGGGCGCGAAGCGAATGCGACTCATGCCGCCATTTTTGAGGGAAAAAGTATAAACAGAACGCGACGAGGATCCGCGACGTCGCGACGAGGATCCGCGACGTCGCGTCGCGAAAATTAACCGCATTTACTACTACACGGTCACTGCACGTGCTTTCATCCACATGAAACTCACCGCTTTCAAACAATTTGCTTGTGCGCGACTGTCGCGTCGCGATATACATAAACACAACCCGTGTCATTTCTGCCATTTGAAATATTGCGTAGGTCAGATGTTAGAACTAGTCAAAAGCTGCTCTTCTCTTCACCTGCCAATACCCCAATCGTTAGGGTTTTCTAGGCTGACCGTATACTTGCTGCACTCTGATTTCTCTAATTGTTTGCCAAAAAGTCTAACACGGCATAATATGAGAGTGGCAGCACATGAATTTTCTTCAATAAAACTTGAAAACCTGGCGGTTTGCTGTATGGGTACGAACTCAGTTACACGACGTTTTTTCCTGTTCATTTTTTTTTTGTTCGTGGAATTAACGCTTCATTTTTCCCAATGAGAGAGGTAGCCTTGAGGTTTCATGCTCGCAGGAATCTGCCACTCATATTACAGCGTAGAGCTCAATCCACGGGTATTAGAAAAACGATTTCAGATTCTTCCATCCAAGAAAAATTTAAATTGATAACTCCTTGGAAACCATAACTTTTCTGTATTCATTGGGAAATGAGCTTCTCATTTATTGGTTACATGAAATACAGTCTATGAAAAATTAAACATCACTCCATGAGAAATGTCGTTGTCTACGAATAGCACTCAGAGCAACTTTCCCTGCTTAACGCAGCCAAGTTTTTCAGAGTTCTCACACAAGGAAGAGTGAATGAACTGTAGAAAAAGCGTTTCTGGCTAAAATCACGCGATATCTTGGCATAAAGCTCTTTTGCAAAACTTGATTCCATACAGGATTCAACCGAATGTGGTGCACCGCCTAAAGCCGAAGTACATTCTCAGCTTCAACCAAGTTAATCTGAAGATCAGTCCCAGATGAACTTGTTTCGCCCGGAAGATCAGTTTTAGACCTTAGCAACTAGTGGGAAAAGTGAGGGTTTCATAAGCAAATTGTCGGATGTGAACATACTGTTGCAAAGATGAGTAAAACATAACTTGTCGCCGTACTCCTTGAAGCAGAATACAGCATAGAGACGGAACCACTTCACAATGTCGTGATTCAGCCAGCCACCCTTGTCGTGGAGGGCCAGAGGAAGGTCCCAATGGTACAACGTTATCTGGATTTTTTTTCACATTTTTTACATTTCGATTTTTCACAAAGTGAAAAAATTGGCAGGTAAAAAGACTTGAATACTCACCATAGGTTTGATGCCATTCTCAACAAGGGCGTCAATAACGTTGTGGTAGTACCGCACTCCTTTGGGATTCGGCTTGCCAACTCCTGTGGGAAATATCCGAGACCAAGAGATGGAGAATCGATAGTGGGTCACCTAGAAGCGAGAACTTTCCATCTTCCATTGTATGAAGGTCCTTTTGAGCAGAACAAATTTGACTAACTCCGAGGGACTTCATCAATGCGATATCTTCTCGGAACTTGTGGTAGCTGTCCGACGCCACGTCTGCCGTCGAGTTGTCGCGTATTTTCCCTGGTTTCCTTATGTACTCGTCCCAGACTGAGGGTCCGCGGCCTTAACGCGTCAGTGTGAGAACCCTAAGGGATAGCACATGCTTCACAGCGACAGTGTCGCTGTGGAGTATGCCACATCCCTATATGAATATGAAGTCAGGAACATTCGACGTCTACCATCTTCTCGTGTGGCGCCTTCGATCTGGAATGCAGCTGTGGCCGCAGACCATCTGAATCCCTGCGGAAAGTCGTGATATTCAGGATGCGGTTTCTGCAACAGCTTCAGTGAGGCACTCACATAATATGTTCGAATGAATTCTGTTCCGGATATCTTTCCACCAAGCTGCAGTTTTCCAGAGGAGTCTGGAAGGATGAAGCACCGACTTGGTTCATCGGATGCCCTCCGCAAGTCACTGCATAGGACACATACGCATTCAACGCCTCTACGATGCTCAGATGAAGTCGATCGCGTGGCGCATCCCACGTGACGGGATTGATCAACGCCTACCACTTTATCCTTTATCGTTTATATGTCCTATACCCTTCGCAAAGAACAAAATGAGTTCAATCGAAATATGCGAACACTGGAAATCTATCGTCTGTTGTGAGATTTCAAGCCAGCAGAGTTTCTGTCATTGAAAACCGTAAAAATAGACAGAGTAAACCCCGACCGGCACACATTCTCCTCTTGCTACAGCGGCGACCACGAAAGCTATAAATAAGTGAAGGGGAGCCATGTACGACAGAGATGACCACGGTCGTCCGCTCAGTCAGCCTCTCTCCACGGACCACAGTTTGGACTGCGATATGTGACGAATTCTGATGGATTATTCACACCTGTAATTAGATAAATTTTTATCGGATTTTCGAGATGAATTTGGCTGTTCTGCGCTCCACCCAGAAGCGAATAGAAGAAATAAATAAAATAAATAATATAATAAATAATAATATAATAATAAATATTGAATAAAGCAACGTGAAGAATTATTCCAGAGGTATAATTATTAGTTTAGTACACTCGTACATATGTCGGAAATGTTTCAAAAAAGACTGCTTAGTGAAGAGCAAATGCACACATGTGAGCACTAGCCAACACAACATTAGGATATGTTATTTGGAATTTTGCGACTACAGAGGGGTGATAAGAGATCGAAGGTTCCGACCTGGTCATTCCATTCAAAAAGTTGTTATCGTGCTCCTGCTGAGACAGCTGATTGCATCAAAACAGTTCCTTCTCTTCTCAGAAAACTCTGACCTCAGAAAGTAGGAGGCTTTCTTTTCCTTTTGCTTTGTTTATTTCTGAGCACATTGTTTTGGTATGGAAACTTCCTCATTATTTTGTTATCATCAGGAAGAGTGCATAGAGTAGTCGGACCACAGAGACAGGAAGGGAGAAAACTCTTAGATAAAGAGAACTCGTTCAGGAGAGGCTACATGATGCCTGCCAATGCTCACAGTGATAAAAATGACGTGTGGTGAATCGAGAAAGACGAGAATGTTTATAAACAGGAACGTTGCACTGGATTGATCGCCGCTGGATTATCAGTGCAGCAGCTGACTGAGCACAATGCACAACGCCAGACTGAAACCAACCACTTGCAACTGTGCTCTAAAATAGGAGTCACTCCCACTCTGTCCTTCGTAGGTGTTGTATATACAGGTATGAAACACAATTGCATAAAACTTTGCTACATGGAAAAATGTAATCTTGTGAGAAACCAAGCATGTGCAACCACTTTCTCCTGCTTCATTGACAATAGTAACAGCTTTTGCTATGCTTAGATCGTAGCATTAGCCTCGCCGTTAAAAAATTTTTCCCCACGCATGAACTACCGTGTCATTGCTCGTTTAGAAATCAGGCAGACCCTGGAGTTCCAGGCATCAGCTAGACGGCTCCTAACCGTCTTGAAATATAACAGCTTCTAAAAATCTTCACTTCGCGAAAATCAATTTTCTAACGCACATCCCTGACTCTCACATTATTTCCAGGGCGGTCTAGTTGCGGGCCCATCTAGTTTCGCGTGTAAGGGCTATCAGCACATTCTAAACCTCTTTTGGCCGCTACGTCAAGCTTGTTGCCATATGCAGTACTGAGGGATACTACTGGATGGATTTGGAATTTTCGGCGTGTCCGCATGAGCAATACTACACAGGTTTGTAACTTTGTGGATGACTAAGCTTATCAGCAAGAGCCTACGCAAGAACTTTTTCTGAGCTTTTGTGCCGAAAAATGAACAGTGCCTTCTCGAAGTTTTGTGCTTTGTGGTTCCACATATTTCCTTCTGCAATCATTGGAACAGACTGCTTAATTTGCTCCGGCATGCTGAAGCGGGGTGGTGAATTCGACAACAATTGTTCTGGTCGAGGCCCGGTTGAAACCATGGCCCAGTGTAACGATTGGCCAAACGAGATGCGTGGGTTGCGGTCGCGTGCCGGTGCGGTGCGGGCGGGTAGATCCGTCCTGCCACAAACGTCCGGCTCGCCGACTGCTGGCTCTAGAAGCGCATACGCTCCTGGGAAACTCATTTTTGCAGTATTTTTGTAGCCATCGGTTGCTACACGGTTCCGTTGTGTTTTTATCCTATATGAGAAGTTTAAAAATTGTTTCAGTGCAATCGAACACAAAAATTATTCTGGATCAATACGTACTGGATTAAGGCGGCTAGTACTGGCGCTGCAGGATAACCTGCCCTGCTCCTGCCGTCGCAGCGGCAAGATCACAGCAGCTCACACGCAGGATAAGGCGCGACAAACGGCGGAATAGGCGCGACAACCCTGCCCACTTTTGCGTTCGTCCCGTAGGCGTCATGCCGCGAGAAACGCTGCAGGGCAGCGCGACAATCGCCTGGATGTCTGAGATAGAAGTTGTTTTGGTTTTTCAGGTATATTTGATAATAGGTTGTAGTTAAAGGTGTATTGGATGATTTTGTTAATTTTTCTGTTTAGTGAATAAATAGAGATACTGTTTGAGAATATAAAAATTATTAACTTCGTTCAAAAAGTTTATAAATTCTTCTTTTTTCTGAGATTCTAAAGTTTTACAAGTAGTAGGTTGTTGTGATAAATGTTCATGATTCTTTCTTCCATTTCTCATTCTATGTTTAACAATTTTGAATGAGAAGTATGGATGATTTGGACGGAATGTAAGCGGATTTGTTGCAGGGTGACAACAAAGTCTTTGGCCACACTTTGCAACTCATAAAAGTTCCTGTAGGTTAGACAAGGGAACCAAAATTTAGTATGAGTTTACCCAATGCATGAGCTCCAAAAACCACTATTAAGATTTTGAGCAAACCTCCAGTCTTTCCGATGTACGCCTCAAAACTCTCACGAGCCGCATAACCTAAAGCCCGCATCTCCTCAGGGTCAACTCAACCCTACAACTTTCACAGGGTTTTACCGATAGGCCCCATAACTTCATAGAAGTAAGGTAAAGGAGTGTGCTATAAAGCAAATATACAGGTATATCCAGATATGTTGGTATCAAGGAGTATGAGGAATATTTCGTGAATGTGTCATAGTCACCAAAGTGACCTCACAACCAATGTCTCATGAATTTTTCTTTGAAAGCAGGTACAAAGTTGCTTTGAAAGGCCCCTCCCATGCATATAATGTGCGGTTGGGACTTCGCAAAAAATCACATTTACGGATTCCTCCATCGATACTTTGAGCACTGACTTCACCTTTTTTTCGCGAAAACTGCAACAAATGAACACTTTGTGGTTTTTGCTCCAGAGAAGGACTACAATAGGAAATATTGCTAGCAGTAGAACTGCCTTCATTTAAGGTCGCTTTTATAAAATTATTGCCTTTCAATGTGTTCTCTACCAAAATTTTCTGGCAAGAAATCATGACAGACATCATCCGGCGGCCGCGCTGATGACGAGCCTATCACTTTCAGGACTATATACACCCCAACTGTCGACATCTTTGCCGCAGGAACCTGCACTTTCGGTGGAATATAGAGGGCATTTTGGGCATTATTCGCTATATTTTTCATATCGGTTCTCTATTGCAGGAGAGTGTTACACCAACTAATGCGGTGGAATGTTGTCATTTTGGATAATCCCTTTCAAAAATTTTCTTAGCCAATAATGTAGTTCAGAAGGCGTAGGAGATGCTCAATTTTGAATAAATCTGAAGTGCTTCAATAGTTTTTCTGCGAAAAATGAGCAGAGGATGGGAGAAATAGAACTTTCTACCACGCTCTGTAGGAAATGAGCAAGCACACTTTCGCACTACTTTACTTTATGATGCTGCCATTTTATTCAAAGGCTTTGACACTGTGTCAAATACAAAGGATATGTTGGAAGCGACATATGCAACACAACCAACAGCATTGCCGCTAATTGTTTGCCGAAGTTGCCAAGGAAAATTTCTGTGGAAGTTTTGGCCAAAGACTTTGTTGTCACCCTGTACATTAGAGATATTACCGTAACCACAAATGTCTCAGACAATGGAACGGGCTGACCGCGGTACTGAAATTTGGCTGACCGTAGCCAACTCCGCGGTCCGCCAAATAATTGAGCGCGGTCGGCCAAATATCGGTGCGCGGTCAGCCCGCAATAGCCCGCTGCTAAAATGATGTCGTGGGGTGCTTACAACAACAGTATTGTTTTCTGAAGCTAATAAGTGACATTTTACGTATCGGAGCCAACATCATACATAATTTCCCATCCTTCTTTTCTTAAATTGCATAATAAAAGGAGGATTGAGGATTATCATGTCCGACATTGCCACAATTCAATCCGTATTCCTTGGGCTCACCCTAAAATAACCGCCTACGCAATACTTGACACCAATGCGAACGCTCTCTGAGCGAGAACTCCGTTCCAAAAATGAACCACGAGTGCCATTCACTCCTCGGGGACTGGGGAGTAATTTCCACTCGCTCGGGGGAATTTGGGAGTGACCCTACCTTCCTTCACATCGCCTTTCTCGACCGAACAGTCTGCTATTTCTTTCTATATATGCATGAGAATAATGCCATTGTCCCTATATCCCCAAATGCAACGTAAATTTGACGGGAACGACTTGCGCCTTTTCACTACAATGAGCAAGAAGTTTGGCTGACCGCGGACGGTACCGCGGTCAGCCAAACTCTGAGTGAAGGTGCGCGATCAGCCAACTTTCGGTACGCGGTCGGCCCGCAAACCACATTTTGGTACCGCGGTGAGCCCGCAAACCCCATTTTGGTACCGCGGTCAGCCCGTACCATTGTCTGAGGTTATCATTATTACCGAATGGAAATGCTGTTATTAAAAGTTTTATCCAGAATAGCTCCTTAACACATAACGGACAATACGACCCACCGGTGGGTCGTGCGGGAGGTTACGTAGAGGACTATACGACCCACCGGTGGGTCGTATCTGTTTTAACCCCTTTTCTTCAACCGAATTTTTCCAAATTTGTCCCTTAAGGGTTATTCGACATGCTTGTCACGGATATGATACCCATTTCGTACCATGGTGCAGTTTTGTAGGGTTACTGTAGGCATACTGTGGGTACTGTAAGTGAAATTTTAGCAAAATCTAGTGGAACTTTGCATTGTGGAGTTACTTAAGATGCTGTGCACAAAAATGATATCATTTTTGTACTGCAAAGCACTTTGTATGGTTATTGTAAACATACTGCAAGTACAGTTTTTCTTCTAGAATCTAGCAAAACTTCACAGAGAAGGGTTATTTCAAGCGCTGATCACTAATATGGCATCCACTTTACACCAAAACAGTTTTTTTTTTGGAAAGTTATGAGGTAAGGTCTGCTTAATGTATGGCACTACCCCATATTTCTACTGGCACTGTATACGTGCCGTAACTCCTCAGAAGCGTGTCCGTGTACAAAATGAATGCCATATTCGTGATCAGCACGCGAAATAACCCCTTTAAAGAGCTCGGCTAGATCCTGAGGGAGACGGCTCTCTACAGTTCATACAGTGTGAGTACCGTAACGTTAGAGAAATGCTTCAGCATGCAAAACAGACTTCATATTCTTAATCAGCACACCAAATACACCCCTTCCACGGCTATCTCCTCGAAAATAAAGCAAAAATTCGCCTTGGTCCGAAGTGACTCAAAACGCAAAACATGCATTGTCGCGAATGTGTTGAAGGCAGCACCCACGGAAAATTTAGTTGCGAACGTTCCGAAAGTTTTGAAAAACCCAGGACTTGGGGAGCATATTCCCCACACAAGCCGCACTGGAAGCTTCCTTTTACCTACTTACAACAGGATCGCCTAGGTTTAGACGGACCTATTTATCAGCTGATTGTACGTGTTTTCCCTGTTTCGTTTCGGCGGCTAGAGCAACGAAGTCTTTTTGTGGCGCGGAAGAGATAGATTACCAGCTGATCTCTTTGTTAAACATTGCCCTTTCGAAGGAATTCCCTTGTCATGCTTTCAGAATTGTGTAGTTTTCTCTGATCTTTTCATTTTTTGTTGTTTCTGGTGGCTGCGGTCGTTTCCAGTAGATTCTCACAGTGATTATGGTTGTTCCACTTTTGTTAGTGCTAGTTTCTGGCGAATTTTCAATTTTCTTCCATTTCTTCTCTCCTGGGGAATTCTACAATGTCTGGATTCTCAGAGGACATCTTTTTTAACTGTTACTAATTTTCCAATAATTGTTTCTTTGCGGTGGCTCAGAGAGGGGTGAATATCATGTGATATAGCTGATTTCGCAAAGATCCGCCTGGCGAAAAAGACTGCCTTATCGATCTTTTGATACCGGGTCTCATCCATGGCTCGCGAAACTCGGCCATATCTGTTGAACGCTACCTGATAATGGAGCTTCAAAAACAGTTTTTCCAATGCTGACGTGAAGTTTTGTGTTTAAATAAGTGTTAAGCACCTTCGATACCTACGAAATATGCTCAGATCCTGAAGTCAAAAATTTTCGTGGGTGCTGCCTTTAAATGCGAGTACTTTTTTATCTGTATTAATGGGTAGATCATCTGAAATGGATACTAGAATATTAGCATTGGGACAGTTTTGAGCGAAGTGTACTTACACTAGTTACTAGTGTTTTGTTTTTTGATAAAGGATAAAGGATAAAGTGGTCGGCGTTGATCAATCCCGTCACGAGGGATGCGCCACGCATTCGACTTCATCTGAGCATCGTAGAGGCGCTGAATGCATATGTGCCCTATACAATGACTTGCGGGGGTATCCGATGAACCAAGTCAGTGCTTCATCCTCTCAGACTCCTCTGGTACCAATTTACCGACCCCGGAGGGATGGACGGCTTGGTCGGCCGTGGGCGCGCGATGGAAACATCGACCGTGTGCGTGCGCAGCGAGCCTCTTACCACTGCGCCACACGCGCCCTGTTTTTTGATATTTTGTAGATATTCATTAATGCTTCAATTTGCGGGTTCTCATGCCTGCATATTGATAGCCGCAGTGTGAACATGTAATACAATAGACAACATTACTACTGTTACATGAAGCTGTTTCTGTAGTATAAGTGTGTCAGTGATATGTGTACAATTTGTATGTATGAATACAACTGTAACACCCACCTGTGCCTTTTTGCTGCTGGTATAAATCAACAGTGTTCTTTGCCTTAGCTCTGTACTCTACTGTTTCTTTTCCGTCTCTGTGCCTTTTGCACTAATTAGTTCTCTCTTGCCGCTTTCCCATGGTGCGCGGGGAACTCTCAGAGACGACATGCCCCGAAGACTTGATGTGGCTGCCGCGCATTGGCTCATTTAACTAAGGGGCGGGGTTTCCCAGGTGCCTGCCTATATAAGCGGCGCGCGCATCATTACAAAGCCTCATTCGACTCATTGTCGACGAACATATCGAGAGCGGACGAGCGACGGGATAGAGGATTCGAAGAGGATTCTAGCGAGAACCAGTGAGAACGTGTAAGTTCTCCAAGTGGCATCTCCACTCTTCGAGCGACACCGCGATCGATAACCGGACTTCTCCGGCCTAGACTAATAGCAAGGGGGAACTCTACAACCTAGTAGGGGCGCGTACTCTATTTAGGTTAGGGTCCATTCCTTCGAGGGAGTACTACATCGTATCGGGTTCGTGCCCTGGGCCAGCACCGTATTCAGCCTCGAGGAACCCTCTTAGCTTTGGTGCGCTAGGTTATCGTAGTTGGGTCGCAATCTCATCCAAGTGCTCGGGTCCCATATAGCTCTTAGACTTCCCCATATAAGAGCTACTTTGTATATAGCTGTAGTGCATGTGCAGTCACGTGCTTGTATATATTTAGCTCGCATTTAGTCGGTCTTATAATTAGCCTTATCTATAACCACCCTCTTTGAAGTGCGTTTATCTGGTTTGGTAATAAACCCTTATAATCTAACCCGTGTGCTCTTGCGTGTCTAACCGGTCTTCAGGCCGCAGATACCTTGCAACCCTTTTACCCATTCCGGTTATATTCGCATTTGTGTTTGTCACGTGGGGTTAAAAGAAACAGCAGAGCACTTGCAACCTTACCTTTTTCAGAGTAGTGTCTACTGCTGTTCTAGCTGTTGCCACTCCAAGTTATGCTTGCCGCCCGTTGGTCTCCTAGCTATGGAACAGTTCCTGCGCTCTCTGGCAGAGGAAGCTCGTGACCCGGAAACCAAGACAACTGTGGGCTTGCCCCACCGCCTAAGCGGGGTTGCAGCAAGCCGGGGCAGTTCCCCTGCCTCCAGCGGTGGGCAAGCCCCACATGCAAATTGTCAGCTGAGCGGGCCTAACCCGCCCGCCGTGGACATGCTATGTGGGTCAACCACAGGTACCACTAGACGTCCACCAAGAAAGAATAACCTGCCAAGCAAGCTGACAAGTATATAACGTAATTACATGTTTGACATTATCCACACCTAGTTGAGTGATTAGAGGTGCCAAAATTGTCTAAAATGTATTTATTGTTAACCTTGCTACGAGTAAAATTATATAATTTACAATAATTTAAAGAAGTGATGTTGCTGTTACTATTGTTTGCAGAACAAAGCATAAACAAGGGGTCTCACCCGTTTTTTTATACAAGGGTGGGGAGATTTCTATAATATAAGTTTTACATGGCTGCTGTAAGAGGTTAGCGCACCCTAAATGTGAAGTTGTGTAAAGGTATGTGTTAAGAAAATGTTTAGACTCTTTTGGATGCGCGATTTCCATCTCACCTGCTGAAAATCACTTTTGTTAACCACATCGAAAGAGCCCCTATTGTTAAAGGGGATAATCCCCTTGGTTAAGGCTGTGTGTAAGGGTGTGCGTCAAGTTTCTTTCATTTTAAATAAATGTCAAAATGTTTAAATTTTTATTTTAAATGTGATTTAAAAATAATTAAATTTATCAAAAGTAATATGTTATATAATTAAATAGTTAACAATTAATTAATACTGGAAGTAATTAAAACAGGTAAATATTAAACCAATTCATTTAGCTAACAAGTGGTATAGCGAGGTTAACTAATGAATATGACCTTAGTTATAGATTAGTGTCAGCACATGAGGATCGTGTGAAGATGTTTCAAAAGGAATCAACAAACGCGTGTTGGTCGATTGGGTGAAAGTAGTAGGCTTGGAAACCAAGAAATTGGAGAACCGAGAAGTTATTATATAGTTTTGTGAAGGATTTTTTGAAGTCGGTATATTTAGAAAAATGGAAGTAGTTACTTTGTAATATTTGTTATAATATTAAGACATCCTGATGACAACCCGATTCCTTTCTCGTGGCCCATTGCAGCAGGAGTTCAGCGTGGAGTGTAAGCATATAGGGTAATTTATCTCTGTATGTCTCTAATGTTAAAAATAAATTGGATTAAATGAATTGAATTAGGCGAGGGTGGATTACAAATTTTGGCAATACTTTATGATGCGAGGGCGAAAGTTATTGATTGAGTACAATAAGAAAGAAGGGAAAAGAGTCGTGATAGTGTCGATTTTGTTGACGCGTCTGTTAGTGACAGCACAGCCGGAGGCTTCCTTTGTTGAAACACTGAATTGCTACTGCGCACATTGGTCCTTACGTCGAATGGTGTAACGTGTTCGTTTTCATGTGTTCACAACATGGCTGCGAGTGCTAACCCACATTCCACTTCAAAGTTCTGTAAGTGGTGTCCTGCAATAGTCTTGACTTCCTTCTTCTGCGCGTTCTCTTAGCTTGCTGACGTAATCTAGAGCGTTTCCGTGATTTTTCCTCTGGAATCAGTTTCGTGGCTTTATACCCCGAGGGTCGCGCCACCGATAGCGTGGATGATTAACCCACGGTTCGACCAGGGTTCTCAAGCCTGGGGTAGCTCGAGAGAGGTTTTTACCTGCCTCCACAGGGGAGTACAACCATCCACGTTACAGTCTTTAGAAATTAGGACCAGAATTAAAAGCCAGTAACGATCATTCCATTGCTGAAGCAACAAATGGAACTAATGTACATCTTTTAGGCAATTTTTTTTTTGATTACAACAATAAGAATGGGGACACACCTTGTTAAGCATCAGTTCCAAATTTCCAGTTACGAACGGTGCTCTGCTCCTGTTCTTCTTGGTTCTAAATTCCTGTGCCGTCTTAACGAAATCGGTCTAAAAATAACGATAGACTTACATGAACAGTCTCCAACCATAGGTAATGAGGACCAATGTTTAGTGCAACTCAACAGTGTTAACGCGAAGAAACCCCTTATAATGGACGCATTACAGCACCAACGACACTGTCAAAACAAATGAATAACCTCGTTCAAGCGAGAGTCGACGGCTATTTCTTCGCCGCCCGCCGACCACTTCGTTGACGACAACAGGTCCCTTCAACGAAATCACCATTAGATGAGAACCATGAAGCATGGTTGAAAACCATTTCAAGGAATTACTTAGAAGCCTTTGTAGGCTCTGATGGCAAGTAGGTCACAAAAACGGTCCTGTAAGGCACAGGATCGATCTGGTAGAAAACCGGTAAGGAAAGTCCATCATGTTCCTCTAAAAAACGCTTACAAATAGAACCGCAAATAATGTAAATGTTAAAAGAAAATTACCCGAGAGAGCTCTTCATCATTTTGTGCGCCAATAGTATTTGTGAAGAAAAGAAAGGTCAATAGTTGGTGTTTCACCATAGATTTTTGCTGACTTAAAGGCAGCACCCACGAAAAAATTCGTTGCCCATGTTTCAACGCGATCTTGGGTATTTGGTTATGAGGAACGTAGATAAAGTGTTCATTTGTCCTAGAACTCATGGCGAGATGGTTTTTGGATAGCACCAATTTGCTGCTTTATAGCAAGTTGGCCGAGTTACGCGGATGGAGTAGATCAAGAAAGTCGATAACGCTACTTTTGTTGTCGACAAATTTCTTAGCGCACGTGGAAACCTGACTAATTTTGCAGCTTTTCTGGAGGAGAACAAGCACAAACGAAAAGGAATTAGGATGTTCACTGCGGAAACATACCTCATGAAAAGAAAGAAAACTTATGGTTAAGTTTAAAGAGCCGAGAAAACTGAAATTCATACCAGATGTGAAAACTTGACAATTATGAGTAAAACAAAGGATCATATGGTCGAAGAACGATTGAGAGGACTTAAACAGAAGGTAGCAGATTACCACGGTGAGGAACTTCTCAAAATGAGCATGAGAAACAAGCTTTACCTTTGGAAAACCGACTGACTGCGGCAGAAAACAGCTGATACGCACTCCGCTACAACTCGCCTGGGGATACCCGGATCCCGTGTTCAACTTGTTATATCTCGAGAATGCGGATGCCTTTGGTAGTGCAACTTGTGTAGAATTACTGGGACTATCGTTTAGACCCCAAAACATTCAAAAGTTTTGACATGAAAATTATCGTGGGTGCTGCCTTTAACGCAAGTACTATACCCCAACAATCGATTGTGCCTAACATCCAGGACATTATTGACCTATGTGTAAATCACTGTTTATACACATCCCTGGATTTCCAACAAGGTTTTCACCGAATTCCCTCAGAAGAATCCCACTGCGAAAGAACAGCACTAGCTTGTTTTTTTTTGGAGCGTTTGAATAGTTACGATTGCCCATGGGCATGAAAGGTGCTCTCGCTACTTCTCAACTAATTATGAATGACTTCAAAAAGTACTTAAGAGCTCGAGTGTTCATCTATATTGACGATTCATTAATGACAGAAACGCCTGAAGAACAATATTGACGAAGTCTTACCCAAAATAGATTGCATAGGAATGAAGCTAAACGTGTCAAAGTGTGAGCTTGCACGATCAGAAATAAAAGTTTTCGTCCTCTTAGGTTTCGTCCTGTGCAAAGAAGATATAAAACTCAAGCCGGAAAAACTAAAGCTATCGACGACAATCCCACACTGAAAAACCCAACAGAACTTTTCATTTCGCACTACAACTACCTTCGGAAAAACTCGTCAACAAGGACGACTATGCTCAACAACTAATTTTCATACTTCACAATGTTTGGAACCATCTTCATCAAAACCTCATTACAGCCCAAACGCCGCAAAAACACCATTACAACCTAAGAAAGCGTTCCACCCCGGCTAATTACCAAATAGGCGAAAAAGTATTAATAAGAAAAGAAGTAGGAAAGAAAATCGTACCTCGCTTCGAAGGTCCATTCGAAGTTGTGGACGTGGAACATTCCAACACCACAATCCGTGGCGGAAAACGTACGAGAAGAGTTCACATAAACGGCACAAAGCTTATAACACCTTAATGGCCCAAGCATAACAAAACGGAAAATAAGCAACAAATAATTCTAGAAAACGTTCTCTCATTTCCAATAGACACATTACTTGTAACAAATTCTTCATTCTTCGTATTAGCAACCTAAGTAAATAAGAGAATTCGGCAGAATTTGACATCAGTAACTGTAGGTAACACCGAACAAATAACACCAAAAAAACATCTCAAAACTAGGGTTAACGTCTACACATCGGTATCCGCTTCTCTTTCACTTCCACGTTCTTCTTCGCATCCTCGTCACGGCTAGAGTGACGGACGGAGTAATAACGGTGCCAGATCACAACCGAGAAGACAACGAGAAGTACAAATGCAAAAGGGGTAACTAAAAATCAATTCCAGTTAAAGGCAGAGGGCCACCTCATATCGTTTTCGAGTTATTAACATATTCTGAACCTCCTCGATTCGCTGATTCTAGCAATGTACTTGAAATGTCCTAAAATGGTCTCTAAACCCCGTTTTCCGTCACGGGGTTTGTACCAGTTCGCTGGAACAAATTTACGTGCAAAGACTTGTATCACCGTTGACAAGCCAAGACGTGTTCACCCGGCGTTGCTGCAGTGGCGGGTAGCCAGCACCAAGTACCCGCTTTTTGGAGTGGATCCACCCCTGCTCCAAAAAAACGGGTACTTTGACCCTACCAAGAACAGGGTTTTCGTCACTTCTGTGACTTTTAATGTACATTGTTGGAATCAGCGTGGCGAGGAGGTCAAGAATCTGCTAAAATCGTCGACGTGAGAAACGAGGTGGTCCCCTGGGCTGGTAGTAAAGTACCCTATGACGTGACGCCGAGATGCCGTCAAGGCATGAGATATTCTCGACATGCCGGCATCTCTGCTCCCAAAATGCCATCACCTACGGCGGCATCTCATTGGAAAATGAGGTAAGCATATATGCCGGCACGTTGGGAGCTGAGGTGCCGACATAGCGTCGCATTCATTTCAAAGTGCAGTACTTGAAAGTTGGTTGGTTCTGTGTGCCTTGAAGCTTGAAGAAGTCTTGGTTACAAGCATTTCGCGCTAGGTTCCATAGTATGTAGAAGATACAAGGGCGCGATGGAGTGGAGATGATGACCTAGAATACGGAGCGGTAGTGTGAGAAGGGAAGCGGTACTCAACAGAAACAAGAGCAATAAGGGCAATTTATACCAGATGCGACTATCAGGCGCACGCATCCATTTGCGAAATATTTTCGATGAAGGCCGGTCAACGCGGCATGAAATTCTCAATGAAAAGAGAGCGCGGCCGTCGCGAGGCCGTAAACGCGTGCGACTGCTATGCGACTGCGATGCGACTAGCCCCTCTTCTTCATCATATAGTCGCACGCGCGTCAGTCGCACGCATTCAGTATAAATTGCGCTATAGACCGGATCTGCATTTAGGTAAGTGATGCAGGCACTTCGTACTGTGGTCAGACTACCCTCACCTGAGCTAATATGGGATATCTTATTGTTAGATGTAACATTAAGAGAGCAAGCACATATGCTCTCAAAGTTGCGTGTTCCAAATTTTGTTGATCAGTCCTTGGAATATCTTGTTTGCAGCAAGTGCAAGCTCTAGAGAAGTCTTCACCGTCGAAAACCATGCAAAATTTTCAATAATTACGATTTGTAAGGAGATGCCGACGCTGGTCATGTCATCGACCATGACGAGGCCTCTGCGTCGGCACCCTCTCTCTATTGCATGGTTTCTCATCATTTTCTGATCTGCTGCCATGAGTTTATGTCGTGCTGAGAGCAATCGAGCTGCCGGCTGTCTTGAGGTCATTGCTGCCAACAAACTGACCACCGACATGAAAGCACATGGTTAAAAATGGAAACTTGTCGACATCATTCTCAAAATATGACAGCAGCGACCTCACGTCACTGCAGCAGCAGATGGCTGCCAACATTTAGGACTTTACTACCGGCCCTGCCTTTAACATAACAACTTTGTAATTTAACAGCAGTAACAAAATATCTCCTTGACCCTAACATACACACAACATTTCGATAAAAAGAGGAAAATAGATCAAAGAAAACAAAATTAAGTAGCAGAATCATATCCATCATAAACAGAACTAAAATAGCAACTCATCAACTGCACCGATGATAACCACCAAGTCAGGAGATGGCTCAATGTCGCCGTTAGTGGTAGCAGAATAAGTAGAAGTAGCAATAGGCCCACCACAATTCGCGTTAGACGAGGGCTCGTAGCAAAAACAATTGTACTTCTCCACCCCAATGCAGACGCCGCAATCGGTGCAACGAACAATTTGGAGTCTTCGATCAACAACTCGCGACATCCCGCAAAAAATCGAAAAATCGCATATTTCGCAACCTTAAAGGAAGGGGACCACCTCGTTTCGTACGTTGGAGATACCATCATATCGTGGACCTTCTCGTCATGACAATCTCAGTAAGGTACACCAACAGGCATAAAAGACCCGTTCTCGAAGGGGTCGAAAGGGGTTTTTACAGTTTTGACGCGTCGCGCCGCGTCCTATGCTTAAGCATAGGGTGCGGCAACGCAGTGCGAGCCGGCGCGAGCTCGCTGCGTCAAATGCCGCAAGGGGGTCCTTGCACACTTTTTCCCGCGGCGCGTCATTTTGCGAGCTCGCACTTCGGGCTGCGGCAAGGAATGCTCGGGGGCATTCTTTGCCGCTGCGGCAACGCGGCAAGTCAGTTGTTCTTCGCAGTTGCATGCATTTTGAACGTTTTTCTTTTTCGATGTTTGTTTTTTCTAAGTGATTTCTCTCATAAAACTTGTGCTCACCTCTCGTGACAGTTATTTCGCTGTTTTACTTAGGTTTTACTAACTATTTCGCTGCATTTCAATACTACATTTCCAGTCCTTTAATTGCGGCAACCTGCGACATTTGCCGCAACCCTAGCGCGAGTTGAAATGCGAGAATTCTGCTCGTAGCGAGTGGTTTCTCGCGCCGCGCCGCGCCGCAACTTGCTAATAACTGTAAAAACCCCTGAAGTGGCTAAAATTTGGAGCAACGTTGGCAAACGAGTCTTGGCGTGTCCGATCGATAAGATCAACGGCTTCACACGTCAATTCGGGTCAGCAAAGTGTTACAGGCCCCGTCTTGGAAAACGGGTTTGAAGCCCATTTTGAGAAAATTTTTGTATACCGCTGGGATCAGCGGGCCGAGTAGATGCTGGATCTACCAATACCTCAACCACCAAAATGAGGTGGGCCTCTGCCTTTAAAGAAAAACCTCACGGAACATTGCGAGATATCGTCACAACTAGTCAACCTCGATCATACCTACGGTAAAACGAACAAAAAGTTCGCAAATCAAGCTAGTAGCAACAAACATAAGAAAAAACATTTGAACGATCTTCCGGCGCAATAAAGCACGACGACGAACACTCCGATCATCGAGAAATTAAAGGTTGCCGCGCCACGGGCGCCAATCACTAGATGAAATATAATTGCGCTGACCGTCCTCTGTAAGCTCCGCCTATCAGTCATGGGACTCTTGGCTGTAGGCCGTCTGGCGCGACTCCTCGGCTGTCAGTGCAGCCAGATGGGATCTGGGTGCATTCCTTCTACCTGGTGTACTGTAGCGCAGCGTGGTTCGCTTCAAATTGCCCAACAGAGCAACTCGCCATTCTCCGGCTACCATTCCAACGCAGATATGGGCATCGAAACCTCTTTTTAACTCCACTTCATACTCAGACAATGGAGGGGCTGACCGCGGTAATAAGATGGGGTTTGTTGGCTGACCGCGGTACTAAAATGTGGCTTGCGGGCTGACCGCGCACCAAAATTTAGCTGACCGTGCTCGTTAACTCAAAGTTTGGCTGACCGCGGTAGCGTCCGCGGTCAGCTAAACTGCTAGCCCGTAGTGAATAGGCCCAAGTCATGCCCGTGAAATGTACATTGCAATTAGGGATGTAGGGACAAATGCTCTTTTCTCATGCATACAGATAGAAAGAAGTAGCATACTTGTTTAATCGAGAATGCGGTGTGAATCGAGGTAGTCTCACCGTTAAATGTCTCCGATCGAGTGGATTCAATTGCTTGATTCAATTTCAATTGCTAAGATGTTTCCGAACCTGGTCCATTTGGACTTCAGAGAGAATCTGTGGGTTCTTTCATTCTCTCCTTCGGGAAACGGTTGGGAAGTTCTGGTTTAGGACTACGCCTGCACCGAAGAAAGAAGAACTGAAGGATCTACCCAATGGCATGGTGAAGATTTTAGTTGGTGAGTACTGGTTGGTATATGCTCACACCTTGCATTGAGACTGTTTCAGATTGCCTGCTCGATGGGCTAGGTGTGGGCCAGCCAGAATTGCATATGGCTGCGGAGGAGCTGGAAGACCAGCCGACGGAGTGAGTCAACCTGCTATAATAAAGCTTTATTCAAAATTATCATATGACCACACCAGACGTTTAAAGGCAGCACCCACGGAAATTTTCTTGTTGGAGACTCTGCTGAATTTCAAGGTTTTCAGGGACGATGAACTCATAGGCAGTGATGAAGCAGCGTGAAACACGCCGCAAGACGAGGAATGAAAGCGCTGTTTCACATGCGTCCACAGCGCGGACGAGTTTTCCGTTGAGGGTATACGCGCGTATCGTCACGAAATCTTGTGGATTGTGCGCATTCCATACGCTACACTGTACAATATTCCATAAACAACATGATACATTGGGCTAGACCACTTGTAGCATGCCAAATCAATAGCGTTAACTGGCGTGGCGGACACCAAAATGGCCACGCTCGGCTCTGTGTCCACGGCAGTATCTCCGGAGGAAGGTCGCTTTTTTCTGTGTTCAAGTTGCCACTGTGATTGTCTTCCGGCCACACGGAGAACGACTCACCTCGAAAGTGAGGATGTCCGTGGGTGCTGCCTTCAAGGTTCCTTTTGGGTGGAGGAACGAAAAGTAGCCTTAGAATCCCGAAAGGACTGCCGTATCCAGTGGATGCAGAGCTGTGCAATTGCAGTCAATAGGGCGCACTATATTGTAGCCGTACAATTGAGTGATTTTGTCTCATTATCGCACTTTTGTTTCAGGACCGACGTGCGCCAATACGTCATGAAAGGCGCGAAACTGCTGCCGAAACCGGTAAGTATTAATTTCCTTATCACATTCATTTCCCGACAATTTCTTTGGTTTCAGAAGCGCGAAATCGTCGATACGAGCAGACCACAAGCAGGCCCACGAACGGATCAGCAGTGAGAGTTTCTGAAAGGATCTGCAAAAGAGCGCGACGCCCCGATCTCCCGCATTACGTCTTCTTAATTTGTATATCCCGTTGTCGCCCGCCATTGTTTTTCCTCATTCGCTGACTACGTCATCTTATTCATTTTTGACTATTTTCATTTCATCTATTGAGACTTCCTCGTTCTTGCTGGAAGAGGCTAACTCAAAGATTTTTTTCAACCATTTCTCATGTTTTTTCCTCGATGATTGGATTGAGCTATTTTGAGAGGAGAGAAAAGGTGTGTAGGAATATTAATTAGGTTCTTGTCAGTTTCTCCAGCACTATCACTCTTTGCTGGGAGTGAGAAGTGAGCTTGCTGCTAATAGCGGGTGAGTGGAGTTGATAGGGAGTCGGATGGCTTGAGCATTTATTGGGTGTATTCCATGTCAAAGTTAGTTTTCGAGTCGAAATTCCAGCGAGTTAGTCAGCGCGAGCGTTTGAGACTATGGTGTGGACGTGCATACATGAGAAAGACTTCGAGAAAAATCCTTGATACTTGCTCCTTCCTGTGCCAGTGCATCGAACACATTTCGGTTATAACTCATTCCTGAAAATTCCACCTGATCTCAGACAGCTTAACCCGGCTTTAGACATTTTACCTATTCTCAGACGTTTTTTTTCAGACCTCAATCTTTCCATCTCGGCTCTAAACGTTTTAACCCGATTTCAGTCGTTTGATCCCGGCCTTGGACTTTTTGCCTTTTCTCCCACGGTGTTCTCGAATCTCAGTCGTTTTAACCCGGCCTTGGACTTTTTGCCTTGCCTCGTATGGTTTTTTTTCTGATGTCAGTCGTTTTACCCGACCTTAAAGGCAGTGTCCAGGCAAAATCATTGAGCTCGGGTGCTCATTAGATTTTGAAAGCGGGTCGACTCTATAACCATTTATCAAAGGATCAGCGAAAACGTCTCAGAAATAAGCGAGATATTCGCCTCAGACCCAGTACCCAATTCCGTCTCCAGTGCCCGCTCCGCCCCTTCGACGATTTCGCGAAGACAGATCAAATCTTGTCTGAGATGGTCAAGACATGTTCCTTTGTCTGACAGTCTGGTCCATCTCCATCCTGTTATGTTATGGATGGCACTCTCCCCAACATGGGTCAACTTGTTGAACAGGTATTCTTGAGTTTGACACGTATTGTAATCGGTAGCAATCTGGAATTTTGACTACAATTGAGGAAAAAATGGTTACTAGTAAAGCTATCAGCGAAAAGAGTAAAATGATAATTGTAAATGTGCCTCAGGAAGCTTTAGAATTTATGATCAACAGTAATCAGCTGAGTTTTCCTAAATGTAGGAGCTCGAGAAGCCTCATTGCCACTTTTCATTCTTGGCCAGTGTTTCAATTTTTCTTTTCTTTCTCTGTCACATATCGTCATGTATGCATCAAATGCAAATGGATGCCGATACAGAATATAAATAGACTTTATACATTGATGAACTACAGAATAGAAGCTGTAGCTAAACAGTAGGGGAGAATCGTTGCTCTCGCACGTTGTAGAGAAAACCCGTGAACTCGTCCATCTGAGCGATTCGTTTATTGTGCAGGAAGACGTTCGGATAGCGATCGAACAGCTGAGGACAGTGGTAGATGATCGGATTGAACAGACAGCACACCAACAAATCGCACCACGTCATCTGAAGAGAAAGCAATAAATAATTTATCATTTTTGAAACCATTCTTCCACTTCAATGTCTTACATTTTGGCTTTTTTCTAGGATCTTAGTATTAACTGTTTATGCAATCTTTGCAAATCATGATCATAAGGCTGCGATGCGAGGAGAGTGATATGAGGTAAATAGATATTTCATTGCCATTACTAAATTTCATTGCTATATCTTATTGAAATCAATAATAAAAGATAGTGATATCTTTTCGTAGTGTCATCGATGGCAGAAATATTAGGCTGTTGCAAAATCGATGTCGGATTTTTGGACCACGAACTTTGGAATAATGCTTTGGAATGTGAAGTGGTGTTTCCACCATGTATTTTGTACCTGTTCCAAAGCCCATTTCTTCCTCTTTCTGCCTATTCATTTTTATTCAGATCCACAACCTTCTGCTTTGGTTTTCGGGCTCGAATCAAAATGTACTCCTCCGCTGAAATTCGTCCCAAACTGTTTCATGAACTCGAACTCGATAGCAAGAGAGTGGCTTGGACATGAAATATTACCAACCTATGCAGGAGGGAATGCTTAACAGAGTGGTGGACCAGTGTGGGCCAAAGTCATTTAGTATTGGAGACACATGCCTCTGAGTCACGGACTGAAATTTAATGACGTCAACGCCGTTTTGAAAGCACTGGTAGAAGCTATCAGCAGGAGACATGTTCAATATTTCGAAGGTGGCCTTGAGGTTCATTATTCCATTATTTCTGGGGCCATCGGAGAAACGAGCTTGTTGGAAAAATTGAACAAGTGGATTCATCCGATTCATCCTCTAGTGTTTCACAGTGGCTCTAGACCACACTTTTCATTCAAGACGCTCTGGAAGTAGATGCAGGTGGAGATCAAGATTCTTAGGTATTTGCCTAATCCAGCGGACTGTTCCCCTATTAATGACCGCAAATTCAAGCGGTGCGACTCATTCCTGAGAGGTAGAGCCGCAAAAATACACTACTTCAAAACGACCTCGCCGATATTTCTGGGTCCAAAACGCTTGGCTTCTGGTGTGATGGAACAAAAGCCTAGCTGAAAGATGGCAAAGATGTGATGATTCGAATGAGTGTTGATTCTGCAGAAAAGGTTCAGTTTTTTTCGAGTTACGACAATTCAAAGTCAACTTGTCGAAATCCGACATCGATTTTGCAACAACCTTATATAAGAATATTGAAGATTAGCTCATCGTTAGTACCACCCACTGACGAGAAAACGCGAATGAAGCACTGCCATATACAGACGCGAATGACAGGTAGTGTATTCTATAACATCTATAGTCATGGTCATTCTGATTTAGTGCTGTTCCTTATCGGCCGTATCACTATACCTTCACCTATCACCAGCGCGAGCTGGTGCAAGAGCGTGAGCGTAGCTTTGGTGCTCGATATGAGTTTCATTCCACCAATGAAAGGAGGTATTCCCGGCCAAAACAGTTAATACTCAGAACCTCTGCAACAACTATTCAACCCGCTTTCGAAAAACTAGTTTCAGATCGCATCAGAAACTAGTTTTTCGAAAGCTGGTAAAATACTATTTTTTGCCACTTCCTTGCTAAATAGTTGCAAATGGAAAGCTTGTAAAATAGTTGCTTTGACCTCTTCCTTGTCAAAAAGTTGTAAAATTAGAAGAGAATGTTCTCCGAATTCCACCCGTTAGAACAGGAACGTTTTGTGGATTACATTCATTCAAAATACAGCATCTTTATTGGCGGCAATCATAAACGTCTCCAAACTGTGTTGTGCAATCCAAGCAGGACTCCAAGCACGGCTCTTGCCAGAGCAGTAAAATGCAGTAGCTTCAGTGATTCTCATAGTTCACTGTGATTGGACAGATTCCAGGAACTGCTCGTATTAGTCCATAACGTTCCACAGTCGAAATTCACTCAGTCTAGGTCCGCAATTGTTTGAAGGGGCTGCGAATTCGAAAGCAAATCGTTTCTACACTAGATGCCCGGAAAGGGACTCTGATAACCGTGCAGCACGAACGCACCCCAGAGCGAAAACTCCTCGCGGCATCTCCTTTCAAATGTTTCTATCCTCCCCTCAGTTTCTGCTCAAGCTTTCCTCCTTATAACAGCAGTTGAGGGAAGGGGAGATTCTGCTTTCTATTTGGGGGTCTCTATTTGACGCATTACGCTGTTTGGGCTGCTTTCGTGCTGCGAAGTTATCGGAGGAGTTCCACTTCAGTGTGGAGACCATTACTCTATTTATTTAAATACTTTTTCATTGAAACACTTGCCTTCAATGCATCGGAATTGATGCTGAGAAAATAAACCAACCTTGTTGAATCTCTTCTTTAACCATTTTATAATCATTTACAAGCCATTCATAATAGATTTGTAATGCTTCCTTAAAGGGTCTCAAAGAGAACAATACTGTTAAAAAATCGAGACAAAGATTTGAAACTTACAACAGACGCTGTGAGTAAAAGTGAGATACATAACTGCCGCTCTTCATTATATGAGATTGCTAAAATACCCCAAGACATGCGTAGGAATCTTTCATTTCTGTATGATAAGTGAGAGTATCAGCGCAAAGCTGGTAAAATAGTTGTCTTGAGTTTGTAGTAAAATACTTGCAAAATGAAATGCTTGTCGGCAACTATTTTCTCAGGCTGGTGATGACGTCATACTTGTTTGCAAGTATTTTTCAGCAAAAGCTTGCAAACAAGTATATTTGGGCTTGCCTGCAAGCTGTTTTTGAGATATCCTTGTTTGCAACTTGCTCCAGGGGTTCGGAGTACCCTCACTGATAAATGAAACCATTCTAGGCTTACACCGCTACGCTCCCGCCATTGCATGAGCTCGCATTTGGGATGAGTGGTGGTATTAGTGATATGGCCGCAAAGGAACAGCATTGATTCAGGATGACCACTACTATATACAGGCACTATTAGTTGGTTTATAGCTCACACAGCGGTACGAATAGAGAGAATTCATTCGTTATCGGCAGACACTCCTTGCTGTTGTCCATTGAAGGACTCTTGACTGAAATCCAGAAGGCCACCTATGTTTCCCCCGATGATATGTCTATTTCGCGAGCCAGTACCACACGTTTCACACATAAGTTTTCCCGCAGTGTGATGCCTTCTTATGCGTCCCAAGCGGTGTTAGCAGGCTTCCACGCCGTTTACCTGCAAGGTGTTTTCTATAAGGCATTCAGAGAGAAGTGAATAGGGCAATTTATACTGGATGCGTGCGACTGACGCGCGTGTGTCTATATGATGAGGAATAGGGGCTAGCCGCATCGCAGTCGCATAGCAGTCGCACGCGCTTGCGGCCTCGCGACGGCCGCGCTTTCTTTTCATTGAGAATTTCATGCCGCGTTGACCGGTCTTTACCGAAAATCTTTCGCGAATGCATGCGTGCGCCTGATAGTCGCATCTGGTATAAATTGCCCTAATGTCGGTGCATTCACGGAATGAAGGCAAGCGGTGCGGTTGTGTACAGTCCTCCTCAAGAAGATAGACGGATTGCGCGTGCGGTTTCTCATCGTCGCAGCTGCAGAATCGCGGCGGGACCTGCTTGACCCTTTCACTTAGGGCATGCTCTAGCCGCATCCCTCGTTCAGGTCCCGCCACGATGGTGCAGACGCGCAATCCGTCTATGTTTTTGAGAAGGACTGTACTATCACGCGTGGCTGATATTGATCGGAAACGACCGTATTTTAGTCCATGGTCCCCCTACCAACACCCACTACCAGTTGAAATCCTTACCCCGAGAGTCCTTCCAGTTTTTCCAATGTAAGTAACGCCGCATGTCAAGCATTTAGTGAATCCCTCCAACTAATGCCTTCTGTTCTTTCGTCTGGCCACACAACGCTTCTCTCTAAGATGATATCCTGTCGTAGGATTTAATCTAAGACGCTCTGAGGACCGTGAGAACGCCAAAATGTAAGGCAATAAAAAGCTCCACCAAGAAACCTGGAAGGCATACAGACTATAGAGGAATATTAATAAATAAATATTTCATTGATATTATTGCTACTAAATATTCCAATGCTCATAGTTCGCTGATGCAGCCCTATATTTCCTTTGAGCTCGGATTCACGACCAAGCGAAACCAGGTTAGCAAACCAATTTTTGCATAATGCGTCTAGGATAAGCAATCACGCCAGCCATTGTTGGTTTGCATGGTTAGCGTTTTATGAGTCGCATCCCTGGCATAACATATAACAACCGCAGAAGATAAATGTTGACGCTTATGATCATCAATGACCGAAAAGTAGCGTTGGGCGGGTACAACTCGCTCGAGATTTCGGATACGAAGCCATTGCACCTGGAGTGTCCAAATCTGCTTTGAAGTAGGAATGAACCCGTGGCTGGCTATGGGTTCCACTCATGTCGTTCCCTCAGTGTTGATGGAGCACACTTGCTTTTGTTTTTCAAGAAAGAATAGGATTCATTTGAAATTTTTATAGAGTTATGATATGGTCATCTGCATAAGAAAAGATAGTTTGCTGGTGGTGAGAAATGATTTCTTCAGATGTAGGAGTGGATAACTGGAATGAAAAAGGAAGCAATTCTTGAGTCTGTATGTTGTGCGAATACACACTGCTTTTCCTACCGCTACTGAGCAAAAACACTGGTCCAGGAAATTTCTAACTCATTCTTGTTCTGGCAGCTGTTCTTTGTTGTGAAGTGTTCGCGTACAGTCTTTGGTTTCCTTCTGGCATCTGTCAGCAGTGTCATCCATTGTCCTCACTATTTTTTGGCGCGCAAAGCAGTTGTGCTTCCTTTTTTTCTCACTTTACTGCATATCGTATCGCACGAGTAAAAATATGTGAGGAGCACTCTGATGTATTACAGTTAGAGCTTTAAAACGCGCTAAACCCATTGTGTAAGAGGAATGTTTCCAATCCCAGGCGCGTACGGCCTGCGCACTGAGTCTTTCCTGGACTTCGCGAGTCATCTATTTTACCAGAAACATGCATAAAAAAGCCGAAAAAAATACCTTATGAGAAATGAGCCAAGGAGACGTATTCCGTCGCAGAATGTACTCAATAGTGGGGAGAAGATAGGATTCCAAAAACGCGATGGCACCGTCCGAGTCGCACGTCTCCTAAAAAGTCCACGAACATTGGAGAACGTTTTCGAACGTAGACAGAGAGTAGGCAGCAGAGCTGCGGACTCACGTCGCACTCGTGGTCTTCGCGATGCTCCAGGTGATCCAGCCAGTTTTTGATTTTCATCCGCGCCTCGAACGTCTTCTCCGCGATCATGTCGACCTCTGAATCCTCCCCGGCGGTCTGGCCACTCAGTTCTGGAAGCGTCCACATGTACAGCGGGCGTCAATGGCGGTGACCCGTCTGCGGCTTCGAAAAGCACGCGGCGCGACCGCACCGCTCACGCTAGAATCGTCGCCGCAGTGGCGAATCTGGGTTTTCTTGATAGTTGTTCATCATATTTGATGATAACTAACAAGAAAACTAACTGACTATCAAGAAAACCCCATAATTTGATGTCCCGGAGAGGGTTCTCGCTCGAGCGGCGCGGTCGCGTCGCGTTCTGTTCGAGTCCGCAGACATGTCACCGCCATTGACGCCCACTGTAGGTGAAGTTTTCCGAGAGGGCGATAGTTACTTACCGTATCTCCATCCTAACTGTCGGCAGATTGAAGGTACGTTGCCGAGTTTGCGCTCGTTGACCTCCAGCATGGGAAGGGAATAGAATGGGTAGTCTGAAAAACGATCATCAGGATTATGATCATCAGGAGCTCTTTTGAAACCGGTTTGGGCTCATTGAAAGTGTACTTCAGCTAAGGTTAGACTTACAAGACGGACTAAATTGCATTTATAGCGAGTAATTACTGTGAATATTCTAGAAAAACAACTATTACGGCTGTTTTGCGTTGAAATACTCGAAACATTACCGGCCGTTTCCATTTTTTGCATTCACAATGAAACCTTATAGCACGGATATCTACATAAACTATTCAGAAAAAAGCTCTATCCAGAAACTACCCAGAAATTTTACTTCTGTTCCTCTTTTTTTCCGTTTAAACTGCTAAATATTCCTTAACTTTCAGCGATCGGACGACTCTGTATGTATGATAGTTATTTCGTAGTGTAAGAGACACGATTTTCCGTTTGCAAAACAAATGAATAAAAAACAAATATCTAGACGCGGAGTTACTCGTAATGCAAGTGATACAAAAAAGCCGGAATGTTTGCCCTTCACACTTGCATTCTCTGGCTTCAAGAAAGAGCAGTAAAAGAACGCTCGCATAAGAAGCAACATCACCTTCGAGAACGTAGTCATCCTTGTCGATATCCTTGAACTCGTATGGGATGTGCGCGTAGCTGAGGATCATGCGAATCACCTTCGACTCCTCGCCATCGCTGAAGTCATGCAGCACGAAGTGGGGAACTCGAAAATCCATCTGAAATCGCGTGGATCTGGCCTCGATTTGGGGACGAACTGTCACAAATGGAAGAAACTACGCACATGTTTGTTGAAGCGCTCCGTCGACGACGACACGGACACTGCTATGTAGCGGAAGTTCGCTGTTGGTCTCTGAAAAATCACTTCAATAAGAACAAAACGGATAGGGATAGGGATGCACGTTCGAAATGCACTTTACGGTACGTTTTTGGTGATCCTTAGCAAGAACTGTTTAAGAGTTGATGGGTTATTGCAAGGTAGTACATAGAAAAGAGTGTACTGTCCACGATAAACCTGCGGCTTCTATACTCCAAGCACTTCTGTACCACGCAGAGATGGGTAATCTCACATCCCATGGTTGAAAGTGGGTATAGACAACGTCATTTATGGGTAATTATGTTGATGAGTGCCAGATGACGGGTAAGTTTGGGCACGTTGACATGTTTATTATGGGTAAACTCAATGATGTAACCAGACAATGGAGACTTCATACCAACGATTTCTGGATAAACGTCAGCTGAGTTTCACTTTAGACACGCATTCGAAAAATCACAGAAATGTTGAAATGAACAACTCAATAAACTCAGAAAACTGCATTTCAGAAAAATGCGAGCGAAATATCTGGTTTCAGTCAGATCCCGGATAAATATTGCCTATTCCGAGAACCACATTCATTCATTTTTCCATTGAGATTATTGTTGGGTTGAAAACGCTAATCAGTAAGCCGTTATTACCAACAAGAGTTACTTTCAAGCATTTCGTCACGAAGAGAAACCCCCTTCCCCCCTCCACAGCTCTTTCAATAAATAAAAAGGATTCTTCATTAAGAAGACATCTATAATTTATGATACAAAAGAAAGTTCATTTCAATAAAACTAATAGGGCAAGTAGTTTCTTGCTTGTCAGAGCCTAAAGTTTGTCGACAAATCTTTTTTTAAGCATTGAAGGAAAAGTGTATATGAGAAGAGGAATTGTACGGATATAGTAAGTAAGTATAAGAGTCTAATGTCGTTCGTTTTCTCGGAAAGCACTAAAATCATTTTTCCTTCGAAGTTTGTGCGGGAGATGGCAAGGTTATCCTTAATTTTCAATGATTGTAGTCGGCCTTTTTCCACTTTTTGCAGACTACCTTCCAGAAATAAAGTTATAGTTCGAAAATATTGTGGAAGAAACAAAATTCTCATGACTAAAAAAAACGACTCTCTACCAAATTCCCCGCAATCCATTTCAACCACTGAACCATATAAAAAATTAATCAGGAAAGCATGAGAAAGGAAAAAGTTCAAAGAAGCATGGGAAACGTCCAGCGCCACGAATTACAGATGCGAAAGTAGCCACCAAGGAGCTTTCAGGAGAGGTCAGGACTGCAGTTTATTTGCCAGTCAGGAACACGATTCGGTACGGCGAGTACCCGTGCACCCACAAGACCCCTGACAAGAACGAAATTGCTCCGAAGTCGTTTGATTGTGAAGAAAACAAGTGTGCAACGCTTTTACCTGCCATTTCACTACGTCGCGGACCATTCGAGTGAGGGAAAAACCAGCGAGTGTAAGAGAGCCGACGCATGAGAGGCGAATCGATGCCAATGCAGCGATTCATTGCGTCGGCAAGAACCGCCCTCGATGATTTTTCCCGATCTCAATGGCCCATTCAATGGAAATATACTTTCTCTGCAATATTTCGGAAAGTTCTTAAGTGTTGTATGCAATCAAGAAACCTGCAGGTGGATTATTGGTCTCGACAGTTCTAGTCGAACGGGAACACAAGTGGGAAGGCGTTGGCGCGATCCAGAAATGCCGCCGAGAGGTGCTGCTTGCTCGAGAACCATAATGGATAGGTATTCCCAGCAAAAAGCGGTAGTGTTTATCAAGTTCTTGAAGCTAGTGCCAGCGTAGGATAGCAAAGATAGTAAAAGATAGTAAAATAGTTTTTTTTAATTAATTTCACCGCTTGGAATATCTGTTTCTGTTACTAATACCAGTACCACGGCTCACTTTACTATACATATATCAAATAAGTATGTAAATAAATAAATAAATAAAACCAACTTTTCGTTGGGGGAACACTTTCTCTACTTGTGGAGAGGCAACATCTTTTCAAGAAGACTGTTTTACCTAGGATCGGATAAAAAACGAATAGTTTATCTCGTTCAATCGATGAACTAGAAAAATCTCATATGGGGGAAAGAGGAAATCCTGCAACTCATATTACCCCAGGGTCACGTATCTTACCCTTTCAAACAACGGAATTTTCGAGTTATCAATGCCGAATATTCGAATTCGATCACATCGAGCACATCCTGGCTATGAAAATTATGAAAACCGCCAAGCAAAGGAACCACAAACAGTCTCTGCCACGAACTATTAGCGAGTAGAAGCAGTTATGAGAGGAGGCGATGGCAGGCCGACAGCTGCACAGGACCAACTTGTCTCACTCGATCATAGTGACGAGCGGACGCCACCGCTCCACTCC
Organism: Ancylostoma ceylanicum; assembly: GCA_000688135.1. Taxonomy (NCBI): domain Eukaryota; kingdom Metazoa; phylum Nematoda; class Chromadorea; order Rhabditida; family Ancylostomatidae; genus Ancylostoma; species Ancylostoma ceylanicum. Next base: position 103,625 of record JARK01001709.1, on the reverse strand, counting down.
ATCATAATCAGCGTTGATACGCCTTTGAGAGTGGCGGCTCGGCTCCGAGAGAAAACTGACGACGTGAGCGGCCGTTAAGTGCCCTTCGGCCGCGGTCACACAAAGGAGCAAAGAAGACGTTCGAATTCTGGAGCGACAGAGTGGAGAAAAATGCCGCAAAGCGGCTGATGTCTTATGCGTGCGAGGAAATTGGTGATGAATGTGAGAGCCGTGGCTGAGAAAATGGCGAGATCGCAGAAGCGAGAGCGTGACGACGAATCCTTGAACGTTTGCGCTTCAGAAGAAAAAGCCTTACATAGCTCCAATCACAAGTCAAACTTCATAGAGTAGAAGTTGTCACTCATTTGCTTGATGGTAAGCAATAAATGTGTGGGGCAAAAGGAGGAGAGGAGGGAGAAGAGAGGAGTTCGAAGCCCCATAAATTACTCTGGTTTATCTTCTTTTTCAGTGTTCGATGAGAGCTTCCGGGTTAGTATTTATTCCAGTAAGCTTTCGGCGCTTAGCGCCTTCCTCTGGTTTAGTTATTCAACTGCACATTAAGTAGATTTGATTAAAATAAGTTCTAAGTGCTCTACAAAAAAAAGGTAACCAAACCTCGCAGATGCGCAGTCAAAGCTCATTTTTTCAGGTTGAAAATCAAAGTAGTGGCTTCTTCGACCACTGAAAAATTTAAAGTAACATCGTAAGGGAGAAAAACTTTGAGTCATCATACTTCCATGCTGAATACGGCCTAAGAGCTTTTATCCCTTCTTCGGGTCACTAAAGTGTTTGAAGTCGCTTTAGTAGTCTCAGGAAGGATAGAAAATGTCAAGCAACACCCGAAATCATCCTCAATTTACAGGAGCAACAGCCGAATTCATATGCAGGTGCTGCCAAACCGTTCTCCAACAGTGAATATCTGGATAACAATAAGGTTGCCATCAATAAAACAAATTCCGTCGCCACCGCTTTCATGAATAACGACCCTTTTCGAGAAATGTGCCACATGGAGAATTTTCCATGCAGGACCAAGTGATCTGATGCATTTGTTCCATAATTTCTTCTCTTCTACCAAGAGGGAATTCAGTGCATGCAATTAGGAGTGAAGATTGGAGCGGTGAAAGGAAGAGGGTGGCGCGTTCAATAGGGTTTTCTATGCTGACAATAAGGAAGCTGAGAGACCTTGAGAGATTTGATGGATGTCTGAGTTTCTTTGAATGAGTAATAAGCCGTGGGGGCGCACAGAGTGGGCAGGAAGAGGGGGGGGGGGGGGCTTAGGAAAAAAAGTGTTGCGTCCGGCGCTTTAGGGACTCAGATCGAAAATAAAAATAATAAAAACGTTAACTGAATATTAATTGACTAATAATAATTATTTCAGAAGTAGTAATAACAATGAACAATTTTGAAAAAAACTAGTATAATACGAAGTGAAGTAATTTAGAAAGTTCAGTGACTCTCCGGAAGGGGGGGGGGGATTGCGGTAATTTGTCTGAAAGATGCGAGTGCTGTTTTACAGGAAAGTAACAGCTGGTTCCACCCGATAGTTTTTCCAGAGGACAGAAAATCGAATTTTCTTGGAAGTGGAGTTCGCTCAGGGCAATAATTGCAACCACATACATATGTAAATTGTTAATTTCCATTTTGATTGAGGCGAAATAACCCAAAAAGAAAGAAAAACGAAGCCTCTGTTTCTTGATGGAGGCAGTCTCCGGAAAAATCAAAGGGGTTCGTAGAAAAGAGAGGTCATTAACACTACATTCCTAAAAATCCTAGATTTAATTCAATCAGGGCATGGAGGTGTTGGCACCACTTAAACCATCCTTGAAGGGGTACCGACGGCTTTTTTGCTCAAATTTGTCCTGTTCGAGGGAGGACGTTCGCGTGATAACTCACAAAAATGTCCATTTCGAAAGCTAAGCTGAACTAATAGATTTAATTTGTAGCATTTTCCTGCGTAACTCGTCTTTTCTCACCATATTCTGCTGTGTAATAACCGTAATAATGGGAAAACGCGGTGCGAATGTGTAAAATTGATGTTGAAGCAGCGATTGGCATATGGAACAGCTACCGCCCCACGTTTGTAAAAGTGCAAAAGACTCTGAGTCACACAGCCTCTATTTTAGCTTAAAAGTACAGTAGTCGAACAAAATGGAGTTAGGGACCAAAACACAAGAGGAGCCATTGGAATGGACCAGGCTACACGGATGGCATCATCTCTTTGGACAGGTCTGCAAAGGATGCGGGGAGGTCGAACGTGAAAGAGGACGGTGATTCCAATGAGATACACGTCGAAGGCGGCGCGGTGCGTGTGAACGGGTCCACTCTCCTGTAAGATCAGTGGCTACTACGTCATGTACATAGGTTTGGGCAGACAATTTTTGATGAACAATTTGGATGGAACAGCATCGAGATTCTAAGCTAATCTGACGAAAAGTAATGGAAGTGAAGTGTTTTCCTGAATTGGTGGGACCTGTGGATCGAATTATGGATTTCGTGATAGATTTTGAACATGGATTTGACCTCGAAGATGAATTTGAAAAAGTAGAGCAGAAATTGGAAGGGGAGCCCCATTTCTGATGCGACCCTCAGTGCGAGCACATTTATACCACCCGTAAATGTTGTCAGCGAGCGATCAGCCAGAAAAGGTAACTCCTCAATGGAAGACGAGCAATTAGCGAGGTAGAAAACCACATTGGAACTACCCTAAGTGAAATTTTCGGAGTGCAATCACTTCCAATGCGGAAATGTGCAGCGCCTCCGTGCACTCCTTGGCCACATCCCCACTACTTACGCCGACGCTGTTCCACACATTTAAAGACAACACATTTGTGCTAAGTGGTAGTATAGAAGTAAATGCCGTACAAAGTCGTCGCAACAGACCATAAGTCATTCTGATTCGATTATTTCGAATCAGGACAACAGAGGATTAAAGAAACTATGGCGTGGAGGTCGACGTCAAGCAACAGAGATCACGCAGAAACCTGGGTAATCCGCCACACATTGCCAGCAACAGGGTTTTGCCTACTTCGAAAAGCCTTAGAGTACAAAATTGAGGCGAGGGAACCAGTTTTCACGAAAATGACTAAATCTGCGGAGGTTGTGCGCCAGCTGATTGGTCGAATTGCACAACTTAGGCATAATTGTCACGGAAATTCCCTGAACAGTCCCGGATTTCCCATTTATGTACGTAACATGTGAAAAAGGAAAACGACCGTATGACCAACAGCGGAAGGGGCAAGTTTTGCGAATATGCTCAGAAATTTCAAAAATCGTGGTTTGCATGAAATGAGTGATTCTCCATTGGAAAACTGTGGTTGACATGGGATGATGTGCATGAAATGTGCAACATTCGCGAGCTCTTGCATGACGTACACATCAAAAAGCAGATACTTGCATCAGAATACTGAACCTTTAAGGAAGTTAAACACACAGCATCTTCTGGATCCAAAGCTTGCTGAGGTCCTGTACTTCTCATGGCCCGTAACACATCCCATGCACATCTCATGTCGATTTCAAATCAGATTGCAAGAAACTTGCACGAGATTTGCGTGTACTATACGCTTAGTATACATGCTGGCGTACCGGACGCAGGAGTTCTTAGCCAGGGGAGGGCATGGGAAAAAAGTGGCTACTCTGCCATTTTCGGACCTTGATGGAAAATAAAAATCTTCAGAAAATTATTATATTAAAAAAATTAGTAATAGCTATTCGCAAACAATAAAAAAATAAACGAACGAAAACAAATTGTTGCGAAAGTTTTATCTACATATTTTCTAAAGTGATTTCAAAAAATAGGTCTAAAAAAATATTTTCGGGGGGTGGGGGGAGCTTCCGCATCAACCACTGCTTTCTCACCTCCTTACCAGAAAATTGCTCAAGTTCAGGTAAACGTCCGACTAATCTTGTAGCAACTCTGACAACAAAGGCGGCATGGTTCTCCCGAGGAGTAGCAGAGGACTGTGTGCACCGAATCCTTCACACTAAGCCTCGAAAAAAAAAGTAGAGGCCAGTTCATGGATTTCTGACGTTGACGAATGATGGTGATGAGCACGGAGCGTCGCAGTCGAGTAGGTTTTTCCTAGATCATTATCAGAACGCAGTGTTAACTGATTGTGAGTGCGAAGAGCAATCATTCAACGTACGTACGTGTGAGTGGAGAAGCAGCAAATCAAAACCTGACCCATCGAGACATTTACTGCTTCAATTTCAATCACTGTTCATGTTGCGTTGCATTATTTTTTATCTAAATGTTATGTTGTATGTTGTGTTACGTTGTTTTAGTCGTGCACGTTTTTGTCTGTGTTAATAAATGTCAAACGTCAAGTGCATACAGACGGGAAAAGGTGACGCGAGTGGAACAGTCATGTGGCTTGAATGGTCTGTTCTGGTCGGAATCACATCAATTAATCAGCAACTCAGTGTATTGGAAATAAGACAAAAATCAGTATCTATCATGATTATTTTCTTCATAAATGATGCTCTATGCTCCTCTCTCAACCAAAAGAAAACGGAAGGGTATGCTTACGTCCAACATCAATAGGATTTTGGCTTACTGGATGATGGACGAGAGCACTCACTCCTTTTTTCTAAAGTGCTGACTAATTCCTGTAATTTCTACCAGAACAGACCATTCAAGTCACCTGTTGCTACGACTAACCATTCTGAAGGTATGCAATTATTATTACGTATTTAGCTGTGTAGACGATTCCTTTGTAATGTAAGACATTTCAGCTATTTGGTGCATGAAATGAATAAATAAATATCAATCATGTTATTTGCTGCACTTCTTCGGACTTGGAGGCAGCGTCTTACCTAAGAATCGCTTCCGAGATCTTCATACGGAAAGAATGTTCGGAAGCCACAAGTCTCAATGTTGTACGTGATTCCTCACGATAGAACGAAAGTTCTAGTTTTTGAGCCTCTTCTTTTGGGCATAATTCGAGGTGCCCTTAGAGATATTTGCCACAAGCAAGCTCTCAATGCTATCGATATCAGTCCCTGCGCAGCTTGGAGGCAGATAGCCCAATGAGCATCCCAATTTCCCCGCAGAAGGACGTCCTAGAAACGAGGTGTTTCACAACTTTGTGAGGAATCATGTATACGGTAGTGATCTGCGCCTTCTGAAGACCTTTGAGATAGAAAAATCTTGGAAGCAAATCTGGATGGGACACTACGTATAGTCTGGTAGCATACACAGGGCGCATGATCTGACATTGGCTGCAATAACGTCCGCTTGATTTCTAAGCCTACTTCATTATGTTTTGATGTGAATTTGGTGTCATTCCCTCTATTTTGGCGTGCTGCATCTATCTCCTTCAAAAGGGATTCTGTGGCTTTCTCCCATCGCTGGAAACAAGTGTGGTCGTAGTTGCGGACAATGTGAGATCATAGGCCCTCTGTAGACTACCAGACCATATGTACCTTCAATGTGGAAGAAAAAAGTGAACAGGCACTAAGGCGCTCACTCAGGGAACTTCAGTAACCCCCGGACCATGTGTGTACTCTTTACCACCCGTATGAACTGGTAAAAACAGGACTCTGAGCGTGAGTGAGAAGAGTGATGCTACTGTAGTATGTGGATGCGCAGAGACGACGTGAGCGACGCTGCACGTAGTGCGTATTGTGGGCCTCAATCACTGAATTTGACTGTGTTTTTATGCGTTTAATCCATAACTCAATTGGAACTTCAAACTCATAACATATCGAGATTACCCAGGGTGAAAATGTTGACGCCGGCGCCAACAATGGGTAAGCCTGTATGGTGTGGACATGTTTACCCCGGGTAATCACAATTATGAGCGTGGCACTGGAAAACGCGTCATAGAGACGAAAGGAAATGCAGTAGAGCCTACAGTGAGTTCCGCCTCATTAAAATTCAGAGGAGAAGGTAAGGAGCTGTGCATCTACCTCGAATCAAAGAAAGGGAGAACATATGAAAAGAAACATCCATTCCCATTCGGGGAACGAGAAGCACTGAATGGAGGCGCAAGTGAATGGCAAAGAAGAGCGCGTCCTCTCGGAACTAGTCGATTCCTCGGCACATTACTTTAGCATCAGCAAAGTTGGACAATATATTCAACAGAAAGTGACTGCGACGAGCAGCTGGCCAGGACGTTTGGCCAGTGACGCCATGTGCTGGGCGCAGTCGAGTCGAGCACCGAAGGAATCCGAGTGGACCGAAGGCAACAAAGCAGTTGCAATCGAATGCTGCGGAGAAAACGACCACCAGCTGGTTGAGATTGTCGCGACGACATCGGCAAAAAACCATAAGAGAACGGAGACCGGCGCGGTCCTTGCGAACGAGCGGCTTTTCTGGATTGGTCGTCCATGAGAGGAGCAATTTTTCAGCTCAGTACAACTACTTTGTACTCGGTAAACTTAACGTGGGGCGCTGTGAGTTCAAAGACCTCGGCGGAGTCACGCGTGATTGCGTCTTCGAGACCTCGCGTAAGGAACCGGTTTCTGTCCCGGCGGACGGACGACTGTCAGTTTTATATTTGGATTACGCGCGCCACCAACGCGGCTACTTCAGTGACCTTCCGAAATATGCCATTCTCTTTTTGAATCGAGCCCGCTCGGCGGGAACCGTCTTCCACCAAATGTGCAGCAGGCGAAAGAATGGATGATTATTGTGTGAATGAATGATTGAATGAATGATTGCCAAGGAACGGAGGTGCTTTTCGAGTTACCTAGGGAAAAGAAGGAAGGTGGGAAAAGCACAACGAGTTCAAATTGTAGTAAGAGAGATTCAAAATCGAAGAATAGACAGGTGTCATCTTACCCAGACTTATTATATGTGTAGTATAGCTTGGCATGAGAGGTGGATGCAGAAATAAACGCCCAGGAAGGGGAAGCCCGGGGGTCTCTGCCACTTCAGGGACTGAAAGGCTAGAATTTCAAAAGTAAAGATAATAGAATTACTACATATTTTATTCAAAAAATGACTAAATTATTGTTTAAAAGATAATAAAGGATCAAAATAAGCCAATACGAAGAACTGGACTAATCTAAAAGAATTTTTGAAAAAGGTGGATGCGCAGGCAACCAGTGCGCAGCGGAGCAGATGGAGCGGCGCGGCAAGTGGGTCCAGACCGCTGAGGCTCTCGGTTACCTGATTCTGAACACAGCCAAAAAATCCTCTCTAGCGCCTTCACCATTATGACCACTTGGCCTTAAACTTGACGCAGCAAAGGACATAAAGGTGCAAGGAAAACGACGAAGACTCTAGGATTAAAAGAAATATAGGCAGGCGATGGGCTATTTATGCCTCAAAGCAGTTCTTCTGAGCACTTCGCATATGCTAAACATAAGTGAATAATGATATTCGTTGCGTCATGAAATAAAATCACATCAAATCATTTTCGTGACAAAAAAGCCGCCCACCGTTCTCGATTGCTTCGAGAAGAAGACAAAATATGCAAAGGATTGGAGTTAAAAAGCGCGCACTTTCTCCAATTTTCAGTGCAAATTTTTAGGTGAGGGCAGAATTCAAGAGCGAAGAATATGGGAACCAAACTATGGATAGACCCACACCCTAAGCACTGTGTTACAAGTAGTAATGCAGTCGATTTAGTGGCCAGCCCTTGTCAGCAACCAGCTGCTGCTTATCTCGCTGTGGTTGCTTCATTGAGCAGCCTGTTTATCAGCAAAACAAGGAGTACGAAGGGTACAAATGGCGACTACCAGCTCGTTCCAAACTCGCAAAACAAAATCTCTGCCGATAAGGTGTAATTTCTCGTAGGACATCAATTGATCAGGTGGATCAGAGTCTTAGAAAGGAGCGAAGAAATCGCCGCAGAGAAATATTTTCTCCTTAGAAAGTAAAGTAAGCGCTAAAGAAAAAGACTCAAGCACTGCAGTGCGTTCTTCTGAATTAATCATATGTAATAGATAGAATTCGAAATTGATATAAATACGTGTTATTGTAAGTGGTTTGAAATGAAATAGGATGGAAAGGAGAGGAAAAGAGAGGAGGCAAGGATGTCACAAATGCGTTCCGCTGGCCCAGCCTCCAATAAATAGACATCCGCCCAACAAGCCTGACTCAATATTGGATTTAGTGATGGGCTCTATCTTTTTTTGAATGGAAGGCATCCCGCTGACAAACGATGAATGCCACAGACGGCACGTCGACAATGCGAGGAACGCTCCCAAACGAAGCGACTGCTCCGAACAACGTTAGCGCCGCCAAAAACTAGTAATGGAGCCGGACTGAGCCACTTTTCCCGATTGGAATGGCCCGCAAAAGCAGCAGAGTGTTTAGTGGGGTTCACCCTGTGGCAGAGACAACTCCGTGGTAAAGGCGATGACGCACGAAAGATGACAGTCGCTGTGTTCGACCACGTGAAACATGAGAAGGGTCGGAGAACTTTGGATAAGCAAGGTGTTTAGGCGAAGCTTCGAGAAAAACATGGAACAAATCCTTGTGGGACTTCTCATTTTAACCCGAATGACCAGTATATGGGAAGCTTCCGAACCCTGTCCGCCTCTTTAATATTTCAGCAGTTTTGAAACTGTCATGTAGCATGAAGTCCTTCATGTCATTTCGAAAAGTCTCATAGCATTTCACAGCTCTCACAGAGACAGAGCACCATGACACGGAAAAAAAGAAAGACGAACGTTCACACTCCAAAGCAAAATAAGAGCGTTTTACTCAAGCGAAACCGTGATGACATCCAAGAACTATTTCAAGCGAATGGCAGCTGACTGTTGCTCTCTATATTGTTTGTCAATAAAGAAACCTATGCACAGTGGTGCCGGCCAAAATTATATAGCCTTTTCAAGTTTCCTCCATAACATTTGTTAACGTAATTCTTGACATAACGTGAAGCCTCGAAGTTCGAATTTTTATGATAGTTGTAGAGACTCGAAATTTGTTGAAATTGAAAATTTGAACTGTAAGGCTTTACGTTGAGCCGAGCTTTGCGTTGACAGAGATTATGAAGGAAAGTTGAAAAGGCTATATAATTTTGGCCGGCACTGTATTTCTATATAATATCAACGAAATCGAGAATTTCTCTTTATTTCATGTCGAATACTGGACGCAAGCAGCATTTGTGCCGGAGATAAAGCTGATCAGTAACCGAAACGACCCTCCGTTACGAAGCAAATCAAGGTGATTAGAGAGTATTAGCGCTCGCTGGGTATCAACACGATTACCCTGGATAGTCCCAATGATGCATCCAGAAACAGTGCTTTCAGGAAACTGAGAAAGATCTTTGGTGGTGTCTCCTTACTGTGTTCTACATGCAAAACCCAGACCAAAAACCCCAGGAATAAAACAGTTGGTAGCAAGAGGAAAGCGTCCATGATCAGCATGAACGGGCATCACACGCGAAGTTAGAGAGGCTTCCTCCCTGTGATGAACTTCCAAAACAGTCATAGCCATGAACTCTTTGGTACTTTTTATGTACCCAAGCAGAATAGTGAAGAAACGGAATAAGTCGAACTTTCCTGTCCTTGGAGCTCGAACATCTCACCTAGCCTCCCTATTTCACATAATTTTTATGTGATGATAGCCTATGAGACCCACATTGCGAATGACGGTGTTACATATAAATGGGTGTTCAGCGGACGCCTCACATATTGCCAAGTAATTTGATTGCAGAACTTCAAATGGATCGATTTCAAGTATGTTTGGTCAACTCTAGTTCTTCTAACTACAGAAGTTCTGTGGTGTACTGTCAATTCTGTAGAAATTAAATGTTGTTTCTCTTGTAGAGTTGAGGCTAAACAAGGAACTAGGAGGTAGAAAAGGTAACCAGAATGAAGAGGTCATGAAGCAGGGATTCCAGCTCATCCAGCACAGCAAATTTAGCCTGCACGTTTTGTTTCGCCTAGTGTGTAGATTGAAGTAAACCGTTACAAATATTTTTATTCAGGTTCAAATAGGTTTCAATCGGTGAGAGTGACGTTTCCATACGATACACATTTACTTCCCCACAATAAGCCCCATAAGCCATGACTTTTACAGCAGAGCAGAAGCAAGTCACTGAAGAGAGAGGAAGCGAAAGTAAGAATCACAGGAGCCATAGAAGGCGACTAGACACGGCAACACTCTGATGTACTCGATGTACCAAAAGTGGAGAGTGTACCGATTGATTTCCTAGGAAACTTGCACTTTGGTGCATTTGATTAATAGTGGTATTAGAGTAATACTGGTAGTATAGCGCAACGTAGCACGCACACCTTCGGATGAGTAACAAATTCCCGAGAGTGCACGATAAGCTTTAATTTCTACGTACTCTTTTTTTCCTAGTGAGAATACGTAGTTTGGGGGAACCTCTAGCAAAAGCAGGTGTCCAGCATGCAAGGTCTTAAGTCTTACCTCAGCCGCGGTCTATGCATTTATCACGAACCGTAACCTACTTATCTTGTCATTTATTATTTCCAACGAAAAAAAATTTATTTATGTGCGGTCCGCGAAATCTGCGAGCAGAAACTTGCTGAGGCAGGCCGAACCTGCGGCGCCTGCGCGTGCAGTCTGAGTGTGGTAGCCTCGAAGACGTGAGTTATTAGACTTTGACCCAGTTAGGTGTTTTTCTAAATGAATTCAAGTGTATTTGTATTGCTGAAACCTGTGGCTCTGAATCTGATGGTTAGCTTCTTCGAACGGGCAAGCGGGGCCGCGCTTAACTACCACAGATAGACGGAACGCGCACGTGCCGCAAGCTCGACCCACTCCAACAACTTTCTATCGGCTGATTTTATGGACCGTATGGCTTGCATAAGTTACATCGAACAGCACTTTCAAAACCTAAGCCAGCCTTGCTTGAGCTTTGCCATCAGGTAGAATCTTTTGAACTTGGGGAAATTCTCCAACTGGATAGGTTAGTCTTGCTCGGATTGGTGAAACTGCCTTGGCAGGTGATAGAAATCTTCCATGGTGAGATGGACTCCGTACCATCGCTCGTGCTTATTGTTGTCGTCGGTATAAGAAGACACAAGTACAACCATCTACATCAGTTGTCGATATCTCTCAAAAATTGTTAGCTTCAGAACAGCTCAAGGAACACGCTACAGAACTACGGTGCTTTGTTCAATTTCAGAGTTATAAACTTCTGAGTCGCTTCAGAGAAGCCATCACCACCAAGGAAGCATTCGTGCATAATAGACGTTCAACTCTATTAGTTTGCTCTTCAAATACTCAGCATTTGCATGAGGAGATTACTGATTTTTTCAAACGTCGACGTTCCCTACGAAAGGTAGTCCGCTTACGCAGTGTACTGCTCCCGAGAAATGAGTGGTCATCAGAAACGCTCCTGATGCAAAATCAAATCGTTATTAATGCATGCACACCGGTCAATTAGGGAATCCGAGCAAGTGCAGCGAAGAGATAGCTATTTCAGGATGAATCAAAGCTACTCAACCATAACTACCCAGCCTGAAAAGATCGGGGTGAGCATGGCTCATGTCGCAAATGATGTCTCCATAGCTAAGATTCGTGAACGCATAACCAAGCGGAACAAGGTTAGCAAAGCAACTTTCACCTTCTGCGTCTCCTAACATATGTTGTACATAGGATAACCAATCACGCCAACAATACCTGGTCCTGAATGCATCAGTTTGCATTGGGTAACCTCTGTAGCTTCATTCATAGTGCGTCGGAGCCCGATTCGATCGGATAACAAAAGATGAGTATCGATCCTCGTCGGTCGGATTCCGACGAGGATCGATACGTATCATTTCTTATACGACCGAATCGGACTCCGACGCACTATAAATAACGCTTATGATGCATGCGCCACCTGATTTGCTCGGTTAAAATTTTACGAATACCAGCCCATGCTTTTCGTGCCCACTATACGTCTCTATCCTTGCAGAGTGGACAATAAATGGTGTAACATGGAAAAAGTGGTGGTCCATAAAATTGTTGAAAAAGAGGAGTGCAAGAGTGCCCTCTGAAAGTACGCAAACATTGTAGCAACCAGCTTGTGCTTTTGCCAAGGGAGTAGAAAGAGAGAGAAGGAAGATGTCTCCTCATTTCCCGTTGAGGAGAATTTTTTGAGAGTGTTCATCTCATTCTTGATCTTGACACGGCCACAGAGACGTTAACAGTTACTCTACGTTTAGGTCTCAACAGTATTCGAGATGGTAAAACAGTTGCGTCCATGGAACTACTAATTTAGGACCCTGCCATTACAAAAACAATAGGTTTGTCATCATTAGTGTAAAAAAACAAAACGGCAGAGATGGAGAATTTCATAAGTGGATTGTATCTTTCAGCGACCGGAAAATCGAATCGCCAGGGACCGGATCCGAGAGGGGATAAAGCGATTATTTGGCTGGAAAACGACAGGTGATCAATAGCAGTTGTGTGAACGAACATCATTGCCAGCATGACGACTCATACGTAATTCGGCATATCACAACAGATGCGGGGAGCAGTTCGGAGAACAATTGGAGGCTCTGAAAGTGAAGCACACGGAAACGACACTGACACAACAACTGCATGAACTGGTGCTTGCAACTTATAATAAATTATCCAATGCGAGGTGAGAAGTAAGAACCTGCTCCAAGGGCAATTCCAGACAATTATGACGGCTACCGCGTTACCTTCGAGGTTGATTTTACCAAGAGATGTTGTGGAAATGTCATCGCTACCTAAGCGTTTCAGCTACTCTAAAAATGATAAAGCTAGTCTAGCTGTAAAAAAAAACTTTCGGCAGCTCTGAGTTAACATAATAGGGAGCCGGAATTAGTTCCTACAAACCACTGGTACAAAAATTTCCTAGGGAACAACTGGCGGTTCCCAAGAATTCCAGCCTCGGAAGAAATCTTCGCCAAGAAGTGAAGATAAAACAAAGCGGTCGTTGACTGACAACCCCTGGACTGCTCCGGTTATGCTGGGAATTCGTCATTTAATGAGTCATAAACATTACAAACTCATCCTTTAAAACCAGTATAACTAATGACTGAGTTACAAAGCGTAGTCATACATGAATCACTCTAGGAAGTTCTAGCCCAAGTCCGGCAACGAGATGAATAGTCCTCACTTATTCATTTATTTGTTTTTTTTTTATCGAGGGTGATTTAGAAGAATTAAAGTGAAATATCATAGATACACTCTTCCAGTGGCCTTCATTCGGGGAGGGATTATTCTAGTAAGACAAGCTTTTTTCTGCAAAGCATCAGAGTCGGAAATCTCCTAGGTGGCATCTCCCAGATATGAAATAAAAGGAAAAGAAAGAATATCGAGAAATATGAGTGTGGCGAGTTCCTTAACGTTCCCGGGAATAGCGTCACTTATCCACCGTTCTAAAGTGAACAACTTCACAAACAAGAATGGATATACTTTGACATTTGACATCTACTATCATTTACTAGATCTAACAAACGGAACCCATGTCGTACGGAACAATCCGACAAATACTGGTGTAAAGAAGAAAAATGAGGCGAGGAGAATGGTCTTTAAGAGTACTGAAACCAATCAAATAGTTGATGGGGAAGGAAAGGTCGTCCTCGTCAGCAATGATGAGCGGAAACGTTAACGAGATTCACCAATTCGTTCTGGGAAATTGTCCGATCCAGACAAAGGGGAGGATTGAAGCGTTCACATACATCACTGATTGGAGGTGAGCTATAGCGTTCTTAGGCCTAAGGGCGGATTTTCCCCTTTTTTTGTTGATTTGGCGGATACAAAAAATGAATTGAACCTAAAAGATGAGTAGAGCAGCAGAATAGTTTAGGGCAAGGGCCGACAGCTACGATGTCCAGCCTCGTTGAACGGTGCGTGGTACTTCTTGCACGTCACTGTTTACACCACGCAGCTCTGGCAACGATCTGTTGACAGCCGTCGCGTAGGCATCCAGTAATGGTTTCAGTCACGATCAGTTCCGCTTATTGTACAATGCAAAGTAGGCTGTTGATCGAACCGAATAATCGAATATCCGAATATGTGAATGTGGTGATGTAGTGTGAGCACAAAGAAAAATTTCAAGGTTTTTTTTTCTCGAATTTTTTTAATTCTGTGACTTCTATTCGGACTACTAAATTCGCCGTTCACAAATTCGAATTTTCACACGAGTAACCGAATTGTTTCCGAATTGGCTGCGATAGCAGACACGAGCTAGGTCTGCTTCGCGCGACGGCTCATCCACACTATGATGATACAGTGTTGGACAACAACTACCACTCCAAAGAGAGAAAAGAATGAAAAATAAGGGAATTCAACAGAGGAGACGGGTCCGTCAACCCTCGACGTATTCGTATTTACTCGAACAGCGAAGAGCCCTTTCGCGAGAATATCTGGGACGCGCAGAAAAACACTTCTTCCGTCTACGTAAAAAGGTGCTGTGCAGCAATGGCTAACGTTGCCGTCGACGAGCGCGATCGATCAGCACTTACTGCCATCGACAGCAGCGCAGAATTTCCAAAGGGCAGAAAAACGAGGAAAGAGGCCAGAAGCAATTGCTTGAGGGTCAAGAACGAGGAAGTGTTGAAAGAGAGCGGCGTGAAAATGGCTAATTCGCTGAAAAGCGCCAACAACGAGCGTTCCAGACGGCGTTCCTGACGAGAACTTGCGAACGACGGCGTGAACGGCCGTGCAGAAGAAACAACGCGATCATTACGGGAGATTTATCGGGCCAACGACGGCCGCCACAACAATCGCTCGCACTTCTCGCGGTTACTGCTGGTATCTACTACGTATTCGTAGAAACAGAAAGTCCAGGCGTCGCATGGATCATCGAGATTGCCCAGGGTAGACGTGCCAGCACCCTCAACGGGTGTCAATACGTTTACCATGGGTAATCTCAATTATGCTTCCATGCTCAGGACAACACCACAGCAATATACAGCCAGGATTGAGGTGCTCGTAAAAATGTCGCATGAGAACAGTGAAATAACCTGGATTTGATAAAGCCACCTCACTAGGGAGCACTCACCCTGGAGCTTGTGCTACTTGGTTTCCCGTAGGTTTCTATCACAGACCCAAAACGCGTGGGTTCTAAAGGGGATTTATTTATTTATTTATTTACTTTGATGAACTCGAGGTGCTCCATCAACACCTAAGAAACCCACTCCAACAAGGCAATAGTTGATGGCTGCATAGAACAAACAAAATTAATGAAACTGTTTTAGTAGCAAGGTAAAATGCCACTTTCTCCAGCGTGGTGCTGCATGGTGTTCATCTCGAGAGTGGACGGAAATGAAACGAAATTTACACCCGATTAGCATGGATTGCGCAAGTGAATGACTTATTTGCAATTTTCAGAGGTTCAATCATGCCGGACCGAAGAGCATTTTGCAAGATTTCACGTGGACGCTACTCCCAAACTCAGTCATGCATCGGTTTCGCATTGAACATACATCGGTCATGAGTGATGAATGCGACTTTCAGTACGATGTTCGATTAATAGTAACCTAGCGTGAGGCAAAGTTGCTGGGATTCGTAAATATGGACATAGAGCAAAGCAGTTTCGAACATTCAAAAAAAAAGGGAAAAGAGCACTAAAATTCACTAAGTAGACGTGGTGGACGCAGAAAGTGGGCGGAAGGGCAGGAGGGAGGAAATAAAGTGGTGCCTTCGAAACATTGGGGAACCGGATTGGAAATAAAGATGGCAAAAATATTCACATACTACTAATACTATTAAATAATTACTAATAATCAATTAGGGAAGATAAACAAAAATGGGCACTTAAAAACCAATGCAAAGTCTTTATTTATTTTATAAAGTAATTTCAAAAGACCAGTGACTAAGCACGGCAGTCCTCCAAAGTGGAGAGAGAACTCTCCAGTTTAAAAACCCTAAGTGCTAAGGTGCAGTTGTCACTGTAATGCCGCAGTTTCTTAATTACACACCTAAGTTCTTCTATTATATTTTCACATGATTTTGTACAAGCACTTTCCGTAAACTTTCGTGTGGATATAATTTTCGTTTTAGTCGTGCATTTCCAAAATAACCGTCGCACTTATTATAGTTTAAACATCGGGTAGATTCCGGAAAAGTTCGGTATCTTGCGCTGAAACCTGGACTAAGCTCTACTTATTCTCCCATCGCATTACTCACTCTTCCACAGAGAATTCCAGCGGAAACCTCTGAGTCACGGAAGAATCACGGGATTCCTATGAGCGCACAAAAAAGCTGAACTACTCTACACTTGACGCAAGTAGAGTGAGTACGTGATCGGACGGAACTAGGACAACGGCTGAGGAGATTGAGACATCTCCTCTGCGAGCATTTCACGGACGTCGCCGGAACCAAAAAAGAACGGCGACAACTGTGACAGCCAACGTCAAAGTGACGGTTGCGGTCCCACAAACAGACACTGCAGAAAAACATGAAAACGAGACAAGAAGCGACACTTCTCGGGTTTCACGAACCCGAACAGAAGTCAGAAAGCAGAAGGGATTGACAATTGTCAGTAGCGGTTCGTGAAGGGGTTTGAAAATAACACCGCGAGGAGAAGAACCGGCTGAGACGTTTAAAGACCGAGGAGGGGCAATTATGGAAATTAAATCTCACTTAGTGCTGTACTTTCTCAGGGAGGCAGATTTGTTTGCAATACCAATTATGTTTGCCAAAGAACAGCGTCACAATCATAAGCAAATTCACGAAAGACCTTTTACGATTTCTAGCAACATCTGAGAGTTTGCGCCTAAAAACGCGTTTCGTTTCTTCCCAAACATTACCCCCGTTTGCTGAGCAATGGATCTCTCCCAATTTAGCTACGGAATGTCACTTCGCCTAATTTCTGATAAAATCGAGCAACCCGAGTTGACTTTAGAGCGCGATACTGGACATGCGGAGCTGAATTTGTCCACCAGGCATAGCGAAAAATGACTGTAGGTCAACCATCAGTTGAGCTGAATAAATAGAGTGGGCTTAGTTTAAAAAGTAATGAGAATGGAAGCACTGCTCATCCATCATTTATCGATGGCGATACTTTTTTTGGCTCGAGTGATCGGCAGAATAGCATCGACCTTCCCTTCCCTACACTTTGCTGGCTCGCACCACGTACAAACCTTGGACCAAGTAATAAATTCAGAAAGGAATTCGAATGAACATCAAATTTCGAATGAGTCAATTGTTTGAATGCTTCGAAAATAGAGCCCTATAGCCGTGGAGGAAAGATATGTAACAGCTGTGAGTTTCTATTCTGCAAATTTTCTATTATTATTTGAAATCAATCAACTTTCTAACCACATGGCTATTTTGCTCCAGAAACTATTAGGTTGTTACATAAGTTTCCTCCGTTTTTGCTTGGAATTTTTGAACACTTGTAATAATTGATTACCGATTAAATTTCGCGTATATCCATATATCATTTTGAAGCGCATGGTATCGCAAACATTCCTGAGTGTGAAGCTTATTTTTCTGTCTTGTTTTGAAAACGTAATTATTTTTTGAATAAACCATTCAGAAAGGCAAATTTGGTAAGAGCACTTTCACGAATAATAATTATACCATAATGCTGCACTAGGCTAACCAAATTTGGGTGGAGTAATCTCAAGGTCATTCTTACTCTCCCTCATACTTTCCCTCTCCATATTATTCTCGGGTGGTCTCAAGCTCAAGCATCAAACTAGGCAACCCGAAATTTCGATTATGCCATTTTTCTCTCTGGAGTTAGGGCGGATTGAAGTGGGATTCCTTATGTTGTGTCTGGAAACATCAAACATTTGCGGACACCAATTGGAAGAATTTCATGGCAAGTCCTAAGCGTTCTGTGAAAATCATGCCATTTTGCCACACTGCGAAGCGAGCCTTGATTTTGATTGTCGAACTCTTTGCAAAGGCGGAAAGCTCACTGAGAAATTCTTAGCTGCGCATTATGTAGCAGAAATCTTACTCTAACCGAGCACCAGTTACCAGACAAGAATGGCTACCGTGCGAGAACCGATTTGCCAAAATTAGTGACCTCCGCCACTACCCGACTCTCTTATTTGCCTCGTAGCTCACCGAATTCTAAAGTAGCACACCCAAACTCCTGCTGTAAAAACGGCAAAAGTTTATCGACTATTGCGGTGCATACTTTGACTTATATCTTTTGTTAGTTGATTTTTAATGAAACTTTGCTGTCGAAAATTTCAAAACAGCGGAAACTTATGTAACAACCTAATATATACTGCGAACATTTGCTAGCAAGATCTATCTTAGCTTTTTTTCATCTTTGTTTAAGACTGCTTTTACTGTCCTTTGTAAGCCTCTTCAAGTAGTCCTGTTCCGTACTTATTTAGTGCACCTACTAAGAGTGCATTTCAATAAAAAAATAAATAAATAAATAAATAAATACATACATACATAAATAAATAAATAAATAAATGGACAAACACGGCTTCTCCCCTTCAAACCGAAACTTCGTTTGAATAGATAATTATTTTCCACACTATTCGATAGGTATTAGTTTTATAGTATAATTTATAGTATATAGTTTTTTAGTATAGTTCTAGTATAGTTTTATAATATATAGTATAAAGTTTCAAATCGAAGAAGAGCAGGTGAAAAGTAGTAAGTAAAAGAAGCAAAAGGTGAGGTATATGTTGTAAAAAGAACTGGGACATCTGCTCAACGAGTTGTAAAATTGAAAAGCCAACAATAGGAAGAGGAAGTGAGAAACTGAGAAACAACAGATTGCGGCAATCGAAAGCCTGCCTCTCCCTAATGCTGGTGAACTGCTTTTTTGGGATTATTATTTGTTTGTCACTTTTCTAGGACACCCTGAGTACATCTAGGCCAACAGTGCATCTAAAAATAGCAAAAATTCCGTAAACTGTGGCATCTGCTCAACGACACTTCGCGTGTTTTGTCCATGAGACGAAAGTTATGCCCATGCACTGTTTCTATTCCCTGCAGCTGTTCAGATGTAAAGTTGTTGTAATTTCAAAAAAGTGCAAAAAGCGCAGGTACGAGCAGTCCTAGAGATGCAGGGTACTTTTTGTTCGGAGAGGAAGAATTCGTGAAGAGGTGGGCTGGCGCTGATACACCTTTCAACGGCCGTCAGATTCAGAGCGGAGATATTGGCGCCAAATTTGCGGGAGAAAATAGCAGGAAGAGGTTCACAGATGGCCATTTGAACTGCGGAACTGTTACATTTTAATATTTTATTTCTTCATCTATCGTGGTAAGCTAACAAATGTACCATAATTTCTAGGTGCACTCAATATGACGTAGCTATAGCTCTCATATCTTGGTTCCCAAAGTTCAAGGAAGATAACAATTATTGCGCGAGATTTCTACCCACTGATAGCTCAAAAATGGTTGAAAATTCAACGTAGAAAAATATGTGGCTGACATCTTTAAGTGCTGATTCTCTCTGCCGCCGAATGCGCTCAACACAGTTAAACGCAATTCCGAAATGTAATGATTTTACTTTTTCTCATTTTCAACGGGTCCATTTCAGGAAATATCATGGATATGCTGTAAAAGTGCACCACTTGCGCCTCCGGAATCACTCAAGAAGGATTCCTTTCCGGAAATTCTTGAGAAATTCCAGGGAAGGACCTCATACAGAGCAAATTTTCTCGCAAATATGTATATGTCAAAGAGAATTAATTCCCTCTAGTACATGAAAAGCAGATGGAAGTAGTCAAACTGGATCGTACAATAACTCAAGGCTCAACCGATATGTTCATACGGAAGTACATTTATGAATGTTTCATGGACAGTTCATCTACATAAAGTGTACGTAAGTGCAACGAAGAAGGGCAAATACTAAGAACCATTCCTTCTATTACAGAAGGCAAAATGAGTTCTAGATGGTCAAGCACGATATTGATAAAGTTGCAGCTAAGGAATGTTTGAATAACCGTAAGAATATAATGAAGAGAACATATAATGTGCGAATCGGAAGTGTCTAATTTCCTCACCTGAGCGGAGAGCTGAGAATCGACTCGAAAAGAAAGTAACAGGGGAGAATCCTTGCGGTGAACTCGCGGATAACAATGAGTGGATCGATAGGAGTACTGAAAAACGCCAATTCCCCCACGCGAACGTTCGCTGCACAAGTGCACTGCTCCAGCAGCCAGGCCAGTCAGCAAAGGCCCAAAAAAGAGCACAGGCTTTCGCAGGCACTGATTAGCACGCGGAGCGGTGAAAAATCGCCTGCTTGTGCTGATTGAGAGGCGTCTTTTGCGCGTGTGTAATGCGAGAACAACACTGCTGCTCGTCGTCGCCCGCAAGACCTCTGCCCCCGTCCGCACTTCCGGTTGATCCATCCAGGTTCAGGAGGAGGCGTTTTCCTGAGTGCTCGGATGATTTCCTCAAATGGCCGGCATTGCTTGAAAATTGTTTCGGCGTTGAAATTTGTTTCTGTATTATTTGTTTTATTTATTCTGTTGCAAATGCTGATGCCGAAAAATATTTGCTAAAAGTGGGCAGGAGGGTGGCGTGGAAAAAATTGAGGTCTCCGCTTGGTGAGGGAATGAAGTTACAAAAGTGCAAATTTCAATGTTAAATAATAAAAATTGAATGTTCAAGAATAATAGCCAAAATGATTTAGTAAAGATAGAGTACCATGAAAATTTTTAAAAACTTTTTTCGAAGATTCGGCGACCCATTCTTGGCTGGAGGGGAGGGACGTCGACAAGCTTCCATATTGTGACCGACCCTGGCTCTAGCGTACATACATATTTTTTCGTAGCCGCGGGAGAACGGAAAATCATGTGGAAATTTATTTATTTATTTATTTTCTATTTATTCATCCATTTAACTACAATCAAAAGTGCACCAGCGGAAATCTGAAACTGAACACTTCACCGAAGCCGGGATTCTGCTTTTCCCTCTAAAGTGAATGATGATATTTATGACGATGATCCGTTTTTATGGAAGTCCGGCGTTGCTGCTGCATGAACTATCGATACCAGTGACGGACGCAGGGAGGGTGGTGAAGAGAGGGGGCGCCCCCCCCCCCCCGAGAATGGGTAGCCAAATTCTTGAAATTACTTTACAATACAAATAAAGACCTTGTATTAGTTTGTTTTTATCTGTTTATTTTTATTATTATTTTTAAATATTGATTATTATTATTTATTATTAAAATTAAAATTCTCATTAA
>JARK01001709.1:53142-81974 GCA_000688135.1 Ancylostoma ceylanicum | reverse complement strand
CGCTCTTCCGATCTATCGATAAGTATTTATCAAAATCGATTCCGCGTGAGCAACAGTGTGAGTTTCGCACCTTTTTTGAAACAGTCATTACATTATTGTTCACGAATGACACGTGGTCTATCAATTTTTATGGTTGAGAAGTAGTAGAATATTCTACCACATTTTATTTTCTAAAGAATTTCAATTTATGGTCAAGAAAGAACAGAAAAATAAATGCTGGTGCAGGACTTTTAGGCCAACCTAATGAAATCCTTGAGGAACTCAGGGAATATTAGCCAGAAGTACTACAGGTACTCAAGCCGAGTCGAGCAAAATTTTTGCCAATGCTATAAGTTTTCTCCATTTTTTTAACCTCCTACTCTAATAACCATGTTTTGATGTGACGTTGTGTGTTGTGACGAAGCAAAAGCTTAAAACTGCCAGAAGTGTTTTTTTTTGCGGCAAAAGGAAGCTGGGAATTACTGCTTTAGCTTTACCACTCATCTTTGCTTTGTGGTATGTTTGCACAGCGATACCACTTCATGCAATTCTTCTAAAAAAACAACAGTACCTGGAGGGGGAAAACATCGGGAATAAAATGCAAAAGAAGAAAACTCAGGTAATCTTGGTGGATCTTCTTATCGCGGCCCTAGTGTTCAGTACTCCCTAGTAAACGCATGAGGTAAAAATTCACTTCCCCGCTTAGCTGCTTACACCAAAAGCACCAACTGGAAACACACACCGAGACGAAACTACGGAAAAACCAACACGAGAATAGCTGCTAAGAGTTTAAAGTTTAGATTAGAGAAGCGCACAGGTAAAAACGACGAGGCTGAAACGAAGCAGTTGTGCAGAGGATCTGCTGAAATCATCCCGCTGTTTTTCGGGAAGTTTTTCCCACTTCGTGGAAGTTTCCACGTCACAACGCAAAATTCTCGGAAAGCAAATAAGATTGTGTAATTCTTTCACCAAAAACGACAAAGAAACGTGACAGATGTGGAGGTTCTCATGTTCTCGAAGAGTTGAGAAGTGTTGTAAAGGGGAACTCGCTCTCCAGTGCTGTCTAAAAACTTATTCCTCAGCCAATTACGGCGGTCAAACCGAAAGCGCTTCCACTCCAAGGAGGAGAGGGAGAGGGGTCGTCCGTGGGACCAAACTTACAATTTACCGGTGCACGCATACTTCATTTAAATTACCCAGGATAAATAGCCAAGACCCGTGTTAATGACGAGTTAACTTGAGTGATCTAACACATATACCCTGGGTAATCTCAATGACGCATGCCCGTCAGCGCGATCCAAGCCTGCTTGATAAGGACAATTTATACTAGATGCGAATTGCATGCGACTTTCAGACGCACGCAACCATTTGCGGAACATTTTCTATGAAGACCGGTCAACGCGGCATGATATTCTCAATGAAAAGAACGCGCGGCCGTCGCTAGGCCGTAAGCACGTGCGAGTGAGCTGCGACTGTGATGCGACTGGCCCCTATTCTTCATCATATAGTCGCACACGCGTTAGTCGCACGCATCTAGTATAAGTTGCCCTATAGGTGACCGGATACATTGGCTTTGAGTCATCTTTGCTGTTGCTTAACTAAGCAAAATGAGCAGCGATCCCCTTGGCAATTAATCTAAAACTTTACCCTGGTTTTGTATAATGGTAGGAACTATGCAACCAGTTCCTTTCCTGTGGGACTCCGCTATAATGACAACTGATGGAATTAGTGGAAATGGACATTACCGTTGTAAGATTGCGGAGTAATGTCGAAATGTTTTGTGACATCGTTTAGTCCAACTCCGCGGACAGAATGCATGACATTTCTTTTTTGGAGAAGATTCGATGCTGTAGAGTTCGTTAGGGGGTTAACTCGAAGAAGTTTCTGGAACACTCCTCAAAAACCCTCATCAGTGCGTAATTGCTCGCTTTGAGAATTTTCTGCAATGCTGACGAAGACAGAAATACCATAGCCTTTACTGAAAACGAAATCAGCACTGTTCCCGTTTTGCGAAATCCAGTAATCGTGCGTTGCTTTGAAAAGAATGAACCCTATGGAGAAAAAGACCTTGTCTTACTGGTCAAGCACAACCACCACCAATCAATAATCCACGAACTCTTGAAAGTAGCTCCAGGTGTTGCCCCAAGAATCGAAGGGGAGACCAGAAGCTTTGTATGTATTCGAACGGAAACAACAGCGACGCTACGAAAACTATAGCAAATAACAGCTGCAATGGCGAGCGGGACGGGACTGGGCTCCTGACTTTTTCCAAGGTTAAGCTTTTCTGTCAACTGTCGGTAATTCTCTTGAGAACTGAGAATAGCTTCGTGGGAGACTCTTCTAAAGAGCAAAGTCTCAACTGAGGATCGATTTTGAGAATTTAACGTCAGAAAAATCTGCTGGCCACGTTGGTCACAGTGGCATAGTTATCACCTCTCAAATGTGACGGAAAACCCCATCTTGAACCTCTTGTTTTTGGAGAGTTTGAGGTTTTAGCGTAAGGACAGCAACCACAAGGAGTTGGACTCCCAACATATCAGGCGTTCGAGATTAGATCATCACCACTGCCACAACATGATCCATGACAATTTTACTCCTCTTCGAAGCTGATGAAAAGGGATAAGAGACAAAGTGATAGGCGTCAATCGCTCCTGTTTGTGGGATGAACTAAGCATTCGACTTCATTCGATATTTGTAGAGGGATAGGATGCGTATGTGCTCCAAAATATCATATAATAATTGATTGAAAAAGATTTTCTTGGCATTTTCATAGGATAGTAGGAATACGATTGAGATATATGTCGTGTACGTATTTTTCTTTTTTTTTCTAAAGCCAAAATCTCAAAATCGATCCTGAGGTGAGACACGCCTTTAACTCCTTTAACTCTTCACGCATAAAGAGGCTTTTAGATGGCACAAGCATTCACTCGAAAGCAAGCGGAGTCAAGAATTGCACTTCATGCCATTGAAATTTGTCAAAGACGACGCTCCTAAAAAAGACACGGTTCACCTGTGTCCTGAATCAACTAGGCGGCGCACTTTGTCAACATGAAAAAGCATACATTTCTAGCATTTGCCAAATGTACATATGTAGGGAAGTAGATTGGGAAGATTCTACGGGGACAGCATGGGCAAATCTCATAGAACATAGAATATATGAACGAATCAATTCAGGGCTGGGCTTCATGAATGCATAACCGAGCCAAACAAGGTTAGCAAACTTACTTTCACTTCCTGCGTCTTCTAATACTAGTGGTCTTTAAGGTAAACAATCACGCAACGCATAGGTTTGTGTGGTTAACGTTTCATGAATCGCTGCCCAAATCGGATATTTCCATCGTACAACTTCTTTGAAAAGTGGAGACACACGCGGGACGATAAATTCGACCGAGAATGTTATGCGGACAGCAATCAGAACGTTGATTCACAACAACATCGTAATGTCAACTACATTGTTGGGACAAATTTTAGCAATCCACCCGTTATAAGTCTAGACTGAGCCAGAGGAGCGGGCTTTGGTATTAGGCTCATCTCCTTCACGGAAAATTCTCCACATACTGTGAAGGCATGTTCCCCGATTTTCCATTTCTTCATGAGAGAATTACTTTATTTTTCTGAAGGCGTAAGCAAAGGCAAATGCACTCGCGGAAGGCAATAAATAGTCCAGTAATGCATTAATATGTAGTGTTGTATAGTGAATACATAGTGAATACATAGAGAGCACACATATGTAGTACTGGAGAGTGAAGTGTTGTGATTCTAGAAAGCAAGTGAGCGAGTTCTAATGCGGCTAAACTCTTGAATGCAGAAAGGCGTTCGGAAAACATCACGACTAAGAAATTTGTTAAGTTCAGCTGCGACCTTGTTCGCGAAGCTGTTCTGATATCTTTTCTACTAACTCTCTTCCTCCTCTGCCCGTACAGTTTTTTTTTTTTTTTTGGAAAACTCACTTATGTTGAAGTGTGTTCTTCAAGTAGGTATTTTGAAAGCCGTGCATAGATCGCTCTTTTTTTCCATCGATTATAATTCTCAGTCACAGCCCTAATTATAAATTGATCGTAATTTATTTATTTATTGAACGATATCATATTGTTTCAATATGTCGTTTCATGCTTCTTCTCCATCGTAATAATAATCTTAATTATACAACGAGCTGACGTAAATACTGCTCCCATTCACATGGTTCTACATCATCATCATCATTCCGCATTAACAATAATCGGCTAACGGAATTCATGTGGCAACAGTTTCGTAAGTGCATAGAAGCTTGAAGCTGAGCCCTGTCTGGTACAGGCAGCACCGAATGAACGCCAGCATGTTTCTGTACTGCGATGAATCCTACTTTCTGCACAGAGAGGGATGGAAACCAGAGAGAGGACACATTTCATTGCTTCTGTTTGATCGGACCGTTTTTATTGGAGAGCGAAAACGATCAACAAAATACGTTATTGCCCTCGTCACGAATCGTCAAACTAATGCGCCTATTTCATAACATTCGCAGCCAAACGATTCAATGTCGAGAACGCTGAAAAACGAGCCATCATTGCATGCACATGTGATGTACGACTAAAGTAAAGCCAGGGTGGACAAAGTTCTTGCGACAGACGTCCGTATCTTCCTCCCAAAGGCATCCAAATGCTGGGTAAGCCTTTCATCATCCAGGACACATTTGCTACATAGTATAAGTAACGGCAGTAACTTGACTCAAGGCAAGCGGGGGCTCGTGGAAGATGGGGTGCGCAAAAGGGGCTTCGTAGGTCGGACTTGGACTCTGGTCGGATAACCACCCACATTCTTGCCAAGGAAAATTGGAATTAATTTATGGCGAGACTGTCGAGGGTTATTATGCGAAAATCCTGCCAATAGCACTGGTTTGAGCGCTTGTAAAAGGATAAGTTGGATACTAATCTTGCTGAAAACAGACGCATTGCTGCAATTGACAACGTCCTATTCAAATCGCAAAGAGAATTGGAATTAATTGATTTTGATAGGGGTTACAGCTGAAAAAGTACCTCTGCTATGTAGTTTATTACAACAATAAATTTGAAGGTTCTTGCGGTCCGTGTTCAAGAACGCTAGAGTCTTGAACCCATTTAAAGTCATGTTCCAGGACTTAATAATTATTTGAATAAATTGTTCGAATATTTCATTTGAACAAATCATTCGAATAATTATTCGAAAATTCGGAAACTTAAGAAACCCGATTTTCGAATATATTCGATTAATCGAATATTTGAAATTTTTTGAAAAATGCGCAAGCATAGTTAGCACGGTTAGCTTCAAGAGAGGCTGCTCGTTCCAGTGAAAAATGAAACTGCCGCGTTCATATGCTCACAGCGAAAAAAAAAAGATAGTTAAAAAACGATCATCTACGCCACTTTTGGCAGAACTTCTTCAAATAACTTTTTTTCAAGATCAATCATCAATTTTATTCAGCTCTATTAAACTAATTGCGAAAGCCTTTAAAATCTCCATCCCTTTTCGAACTCTGACTGGAAATTTAAAAAATCATACAAAGATGCTAGCATGGTAATGTGTTCCACCGCCAGTGAAACTTGTTAATACTCGTTAACTCGTGTAGACATGTCAATGTGCATTGAGAACACGAAACAGGTGTTCTTCGCACGAACTTGCTTTAACTTGTTTGTTTACATTAGATGTTTCGGTAGGTCAAAGGAGAGTTCGTAATTTTTCCTGCTGCTCGAGCAAGGTTTATGCCGAACTCTGCTCGCAACATCTTTCAAAAGTTCCGCGAAACAGTTTCATACGTATTTCGACACGTTCTAATTTGTCCAAAGCAAATCTGACATGGTTCTAACGGGTTTCCTTCTTCACAATTCGTTGAAGTTAAAGTGAAACGTGTCAGAATCGTAACGAAGCGTTGTTGAAGCGGCTTTGCTCGGCGACTCCGAGGCGGTACTGCGGAAGTGCATGACACTTGCACATTCTCACGTATTATGATCAGCGTATTCATGAATACAAATAAGTGGAAAACAAACAAAAAATATTTGAAGGCAGCGCGACAAAAAGAGAAAAAGAACAAAGACAAATTCGAATACATGTTAGGTATTCGTGGTTTTATTCTCCGTTCACATTTCGCATAAACCTCACACGAACGAATGCATCTTGCATAAATTGCTGTATAACACAGCAATGAAACATTTGGAAATTAAATTCTAAACAAATACCAATGACTACTAGATGACTAATACGTGAACTGAAACCTGAACTGAAAATGAAGTTTCACAACAAAATTCTCGAATGAAGAAACCCGCTATCGATGGTGAATTTTGCATTAACCCAAAATAATCACCATGACTTTTATTTTACCCACTTGATCACGCTAAAGGGAGCTATGCAAAGATTTGTAAGGTAAAGTTACTAGGTGAAGGTAGGTACTCATACGAATACTGTTGAGTAAGTAGTAGCTTGGTTAGTAATCTACTGCCTCTTACAGCTCATGGGCGGAATGGATGCTCCTTGCAATGGATACAATTCCACTCCTTCTCAAACCAGTAATACCTTTGGATACTACAATGAGGGAACTTCGGAAGAGATCGAACTTCAGCAAACAATGATTTGAAACCTCTCGGTTATCGAAGGCTGTCAGCAGTTAACAAAACTCCGGACAAAAGTAAGGATGAAGCTTCCAGAGGAAGAAATGTGGTGCAATAATGTAGGGTCAGGATTGAAATGTGGGCCCGTAGTAAAGTGTCATGGCGGTGAGATGATGTGCCTGCACATCTCGTCGCCACATTTGGGGCGGTGATCGCACTTGCGACGATCTCCCAGCACTGTTGTATAGGAGATCGTCACCATTCGCGGCAGTGCTGGGAGCTTGCCGGTGCAAGGCGCTGATCTCCTCGCCCTGGAGGGCGATGATCGCCATGTTTCGATGACGAGATAGTGTGCGTAGTGATAGACGCCGAGTGAAGTGCTCGGAGCATCTCACTAGCAGGGTGGCGATGATGTGAAGTTACGTGAACTCAGGAGCGCGAATTGCACGGAATGCACCTTCTCTGACGTTTCGTTCGTTCAATCCTGGTATGGTGGAGGGGTTATGTAATAATTAGCAGGGTTGGCGCAATCCTCGAGCCTCTCGAAACGGCAGGGTTAGGGTAAGTAAGGTATCTTACGGAATCCCCTCAATTTTGTCTACGGGGGTTACTTGGCATGCTGATCACGAATGTTACATTGATTTTGCACGGTAACCCCGTTTTGGTAGGGTAACGGCAGGGTTAGGGTAAGCAGGGTATCTCACAGAATCCCCTCAATTTTGTCTACGGGGGGTATTTGGCATGCTGATCACGAATATTACATTGATTTTGCACGGTAACCCCGTTTTGGAAGGGTAACGGCAGGGTTAGAGTAAGCAGGGTATCCCGTATACAAAAATTGAAGGAATTCTGTGAGATATCCTACTTACCTTTACCCTACCGTTACCCTACCAAAACGGGTTACCGTACAAAATCAATGTGATATTCGTGATCAGCATGCCAAATAACCCCCGCACATTGTGCAATTTCGAACATCTAGCCGCTCAAAATTATTTTCTCGGGAACCGGTTGATGATTTCTCTTACTTTTTGGTATGTATGCTCTACCTGGTCTGTTGCTTCTGCACATTGCACATGAACAACAGATGCTAAGGTTTTAATGCAATTTTTATTACTTCGGAAGCAGAGTTCGGGAGTATAAAACTCATACACTAAGGAACAAGTTTTTCACAGTGGCAGCGGCACATGAATTTGAGTCTATATGCATATTTACAAACTAATGAGCATACATAACATGTACGTATATGAATTTTGGTTGCGAGCTTTCATGCATTTGCGCAGAAACAGTCTGACGTTAGCCCACGTACTACAGATATTTGTGAGGTTCCGCGATTTCACATACCATATTTCTATAACTGTTGCTCACATAAATACTTTGATCAGTCTCATAATAATAGTTTACCTGGAAATTTTATAAATCCTTAGAAATACGGTAGGGTTTAACATGGATGTGCTTGTTAAACGTGGTCGCCTTGGAGAGAGATTAATAGGACGAGTCCTTGACGGCCATGATATCCCTTTTCTCAGCAGGGCTCTCTGCACCAAATCTTGCATTCTGTTGTTTTTTTCTCTGAGTAGTCTCCATGTTCCTGATTTCCGTATTCTTGGGCTCGAAATGTGACCTAAAGGGTGGAGTTTTGATTTTCTTCAATCGCATTCACAATGTGCGCTGTTGCTGGAAGTCTAACACTTCTGAAATGCTCACCAAGTGAACCTCGCGGGCCAGAACAGTCTTACGCACGATTACCCACGATGGAGTTCTAGAATAGAGGTCTCAGCGATGTTGCATATCCTTGGAATATGTCGAAAAGGTCTGTCCTAGAAAGCAGCGGTTTTGCTTTGTATAAAGGTGTCCTCTGTAAAGATTCGCAAGTGAACGCAAAAATAACACGCATGCTCTTATGCAGGAGGATCAGTGCTAGCCATTCCATATACATTTTTGGCGGAGACACGTGGAATTTTTTTTAGATCAAACGAAAAACACAAAAAATTCATATACTAAATCGCCCACTTCTCATGCATATTTGATCTCCCTCCTTATGCTTAAGAAATGTGGTTATTAGGAAATATAAAAGCCCGTTCCTCGTTCTATCAAAAGGATTCCAAGTGCAAAATTCAGAAGCTCCATAGAGGACAGAGACAACTCATGAAGTACTCATCTGTTTTTTCTTTGACGGTGTTCGAATGAAACAGTATCTTTTCGGTATTTAATCATGCCTCGCCAAATGATCAGTCGCCAAAAAACCATTTGTTTCATGTGCGCTGACCATCAGAGAGTGCTTTGCTGCAGTACACGTAACTTCCTGAGGTAGGTCGGAAAATGCATTTTGAGTGGCCAGATCTGCGAAATTACACACTGTGCCCCGTAGACAACAACTGAAGGGATTCTGTGAGATACCCTACTTACCCTAACCCTACCGTTACCCTACCAAAACGGGGTTACCGTGCAATATCAATGCGATATTCGTGATCAGCGTATGAAATAACCCCTCTAGCCGAAGCTTCAGAGAAATTTTTGATTTTGGGGCAGAACAAGTGGAATAGTGCCAGGCTGGCGAGAAATACAGATCATGGGCACAAATACTCAACTATCGTCGTTTTTGAAATGGACTACTACTAAAACAAAACTTCTTAAAAACAAAAATTCGAAAAATGTGCCGAATATTGTGTAACTCTACGAAAAGAGCACAGAGGCGTCTTTGACAAGTAAAACACGTCCTAGCTTGTTAATCGCTGTGGTTTTGAACTGTATCACATGTTAAAACGACACGGAATGATGTGTGAGTACGTGTTACGCATGTTTTGAACTGTGCGGTACACACAGCCGGGAATCGCACACGACCGATTCTTCATGGCACTGATCGCCATGATCGTCTCCCACGCGATGTGCGATCATCGCCATCAATAGGGCAATTTATACCAGCTGCGTGCGACTGACGCGCGTGCGACTATATGATGAAGAATAGGGGCCAGACGTATCGCAATCGCATAGCAATCGCACGCGTTTGGGGTCTCGCGACGCCCACACTTTCGTTTCATTGAGAATTTCATGCCGCGTTGACCGGTCTTCATCGAAAATCTTTCGCAAATGGATGCGTGCGTCTGATAGTCGCATATGGTATAAATTGCCCCAATATGATGTGCGATGATCGCCATCGACACTTTACTACGGGCCGTGGTTTGAAAGCTAGGAAGGCAACGAAATGAGGTAGACCTAGAGATAAATTATGGCCAGGGTAACGCATGGGCTGCGAACTGACGCCCCCAAATACGTACCCCCCTTTTGCTATCACGTGGGTGTCGGCGCATCAATGAGATTTCATAGTTTTTTTTTTTTGGATCAGTCATTGGGGCTTTACCACTTTGTGATAGAAGTTCTAGATTATCACAGCCAAACCTGTCAACTTTAGGAGAACGTGTCCAACATGTTTGGACATGTTGGAGATGCTAACCATGGCACAAATGAGAGGGATCAGATTGCTGGAAAACCAAAAATGTGGGGACAATCGTAGACATGTTCTAATATGTCATCACACAAACATTCATGTTCTCACCCTCTGCTCTCTCCTCGGTCCTTACGCTTGATCTGCATCCCTCTTCTTCTCTCGAATACTGTAGCGTCCACCACAGGACAGGTGCGATGAGGCTGCGATACACGCACCTTCTCCGCATCCCTCCTGTGGTGGGAGCCACAGTAATCTTGGTTCGAGCAGTGAAATTTAAGGCGCCCTCATGCGCTCCGATGCTACAGTCTACAAAATCCATTGGCGGAGGCGCAGACCTGGGCTTGAGTGTGCGTCGCGGCTGTATTGTAAGGGTACAACTCGTCCAAATCTCTGCTGCTGTAATTCCACTGCACCATTGAGATTAATGCAAAGGCCCAGAATGAAGCCGAAAGTGCAAAAACATCGTATAATCACAAATCATACAGAAGAGCAGCAGTCAAGGTGACGCTGAGTGGTGGTGGCCGAGCTCGACTCTAAACTCATGTGAGACATTTCTGGATATATCTCAAAATTTCACACAAATAACAGTATTAGTAACTTATCGCCGGGGCTCCACCCTGGGCTCGTACGTACCCCCCCCCCCTTGCTTTTTCGTTTCTCTCCTCCTAATACGTAGGCGTGGTATGAAACATCGCACTCGTGCTTTACCCTGATTATGGCAGATTTAGCTTAGCTTCATACATGCATTTTCCACGAAAAAAATGGAAGCTGAAACCATAGAACGAGCACAAACTCCTCAAAAGGTGCTAATCGGCATGCTAACGATAATGCAACATTTGCTATTTTTGTTGAACATGATGAAGGATTTGGCAAGTACCAAAATCCTACTTGTGTTTTGACTTGCAGACCAGGACTAGGAATGTTGAGCCCCGTAAGCTCTAACGTAAGCAGGATAAACTCCGTTGTAACAAAGCGGGTCAAGTCCCAAGACCACGAGCAGAAGGCTTAACTAAGTAATTGCACTGGTAGTTCAACAATTCGCCTAATTTAGGTTCCAAACGAGCAACGGAAGCCCCAACATGCGCTGAGATTGTTAGCAAATTCCAAGAAGTGAGGATAGTAAGTTTAAGAAAAAAACAACGAGAAGGGCTTCAAACTCACTTTGGTAGCCTCCTGTTCGGGAATCGCGGGAAGAGAGGCAGAAGTAGCAGCTTTCTTCGGCAGCTTTTTCCCAAACAGCTTCCTCATATCCGGTTCTGAAACATTCCAATGACTATTCAGAACTTCTAAAACAAGATGTCAGGTAGCATATGAAACGTGCTCTACACACAGATCGTTGACAAGTTGTTTTCACCTTTTTCACCCAACATTTATAAGAGAAACATGGGAGATGCACTTATGTATGTATCCACGAGTGAATTTCCAGTGTAACAATATAAAAAAAACTTCCTAATGGAGGCAAAGGGGATTGTTTCCCCATACATTCCAGCTCATCTTGTGACACCAATGCTGAGGCTATGTGAGTAGACATGAAATTGCATAATTTCAGGAGTTAGGAGCAAGCCCTCTCCCCTCCCCGAATTCTCAGAGATGGAAGGATTACTGGAAGGTCATCTTCTTCTTGATATTCCGGCGATGGTTATCACAACCAAACAT
Organism: Ancylostoma ceylanicum; assembly: GCA_000688135.1. Classification (NCBI taxonomy): domain Eukaryota; kingdom Metazoa; phylum Nematoda; class Chromadorea; order Rhabditida; family Ancylostomatidae; genus Ancylostoma; species Ancylostoma ceylanicum. Next base: position 70,337 of record JARK01001709.1, on the reverse strand, counting down.
TATTAGTAGAGACAAACTATCGGAAGGACCGCAGCAAAAAAAGATTCCGATCATGTGACTAAGAAATGAGAGGCACACAGATAAAAAGATTCGAGAGGACCGCAGCAGAATGTTTCCTGCTAGACTGGTTCGGAAGGTCGGCTTTTCCGATTTTCTGCTGCGGTCCGAAAATTTGTCCGAGAGCGGTTGTTTAACGGTTCTGGGTTCTGGGGTATGAACATGGGACACCTTCTGTGCATTCAAAGAATAAGTATTGGCTTGAAACCCAGTTAAAAGACAATGCAGGAGGCATGCAGTGACTCTACTGAGTCACAACGTACGATAATCAGACAGTCTCGATGAAGAACAAAGAATGAATGGACAATGGAGTGAGTAAGTGTAACAGATTCGGCTTGATTAGCTCCGAACGCACTGCGAAGCACTTTTTCTTGCACGTTAATGGCTAGTGTGAATACGACCGATTGCATGTGCAGCATCACTACTAATAGTGCGAACAGTACGAGAGCTTCGTGTGAATCACTGTCTTCTGGAACAACTGGAAATTCGTGCCGTTATGGTGGTAGAAAATGCGGAAAAGGGGTTCAGCTTAATTTTCTTAGCTTTCGGATACGAGTGCGTCGAAAAATGAGGAACTACGATGACAACTAGAGATGATTTTAATTCGTGGTAAGCGCTAACTCAACAATGCTCCTTACCCCACATTTTTGACGTGTTTCTTAATTTCCACCATTTTTTGGATAAACTAAAAGTTTAGCGGAAAATCTTGTCCGGAAATATGACTTCTTTTTGTTTCAATCATAATTTTTTTCCATAGCTTACACACTCAATCGTATGATCACCATCGTTAGTTAACAGGGACAAGAACTATTTTTTGGGGGAGTCATTAATTCTCTTCTTCGAAAATGACAGATTCTGCAAGTCGAAGAAATCAGCGATTCCGGATTCACCATAGTTAATGTTGGGAAATGGTTTGCTTCATAAGGAAGCTCCGGGTGGACAGACCAAATAGTATAATAGTGAAAGAGGGCGAGGCCAGGATATAGGAAGGGTGGAAAATGGGTTTCCAGTCTGGCCCTTATAGCTTCTTTTGTCAGAAAATTGGGAAAAAAAGCTATGTGTACTCCCGGCTAAGTACCTTAGCGAATGTACTCAAATAATCTATCGCCTACTTCCCTCTCTGTGGACAAAATTAATTTTTGGGAATTTTCGGACATTACTTTTCCAGTGAGAGTACTTTGCCACGCCCTCGATGCAAAACACTACTGCAACCCTTAGTGACATACAACTGAAACTCTAAACAGAGGGGGTACCAACTGTCACGGAAGTCATTAGTGTTGTAAAAATTCAGAGCAGGAAAGGAGCGGAGTCTCAGAACACCGACAGCAAAGAGGGTATGACTGATAGTCGGGGCCTCAGAGAAAGTACAGACATTCATCAACCTACACCTTGAGTCAGCACACGTACGACTACGGCGCGTTCTGACTGACGTGTGAATGGACGCTACACTAGTAATGCCGACAGTTCCGTAGTAGTTAAGAAAAAAGTTAAGGGCAAATTTACAACCAGTGCTGGTCTCGTCCTAGAAGCTTCAGCTTTAACATACCTGCACCATACGTACTTTGAGTCAGCTCTCAAGATCTTCCAGCTGGCTGTTCCGGAATTTATTCTAATCATAGCCTTCTTTTTTTCATAATTTTGCCACCGTTTCCCACATTAGTGTAATCCCAGATAAAAATCACAGCTATGCTTGTAGCTTGATACATATCCTACAAATCAGAGTCGAAACAAAAAAAAAGAAACGGATAAGCTACGCAAAGGCCCGGAACTCAAAAATTCAATTTCGAATATGTTGAGATTTCGAATTTCTGGAAGAGAGCTTAAAAGTGATATTTGAAGACTGGAATGAAGGGCTTCAAATTCTTTTATCGGGTCCTGAGCTGCTAGTTGGATTAATTACGATATTCGATTTTTATCCAGTATATTACCTACTTTCATTTTACACTTTCAACTGATATGTTCTGCGCAATTTTGATCACTTGAAAAAATGGCTCAGTTCCAGAGCATGATACTCGCAATTCGCGACAATGTTATCATCAATACATATAAGGTTCATGTGGATATAAAGGAACTATTGAAGTAAAGAGCACGTTTTTGCCAAGGACCAACGAGTCTTAGGAGCAGAAATTTTGCGGAGTGGTGCTCTATGATGCACCTGACTGTCAGTAGCCACCGAGTCCACGAAGTTGCACTCTCACACATACACGCGAGTTCCACGCTCACTTGCGAAAAAAAGTGAGCTTGCCGTCCTCCGAAAAAAAAAGAAAACAGCCGAGCATGTTCCCGGCTCACAGAAGTATGTTGCACTTTGTGCTGATCGTTGTGAATGCCACGACGTTCACATGGTACAAAACTTTCTCAGAAATAACAGTTTAATTGAGGAAGGCTGCAGTGTGAGCCAAAATGACGGCAACACGTGTTCTTCTATAAAAGAGCAGTTTCTGCCTTGAAGTCAAACTAAGGTAGGAGGTGTGAACGATTAAATACTAGAATCTACAGGTTCTTTCGACTGGCCACAACCAATGAATTAGTGGGTTCCCGCATCAGCCGTGACATACATAGGTTTGCTTAAAGGCAGCACCCACGGAAACTTTGGCCTCTCAAATTTTCACTTTCTCAGAAACTTTAGTACATTCCGAACAGTTCAGCCACAACAAGAGCTGCGGAAATGACCAGCGTTCAGCTCAGTTACCAGTACTTCTGCGTGATGGCGATCACTTTGGACGAGTTTGCCGCCCGTTAAACAGAGTGCATTTCGTGAAAAGACGTGGAATCAGCTGTTTCCCTGCAATCCCAGATCCAAAATTCACTGATTTTTCTTTCACTACGAGCCATTCTCGTGATTTTCCAAATAATTTTTGTTGTTTTCATGCACTACAAACGTTTTCAATGCGCAGTCAACAGTGTTCATACCTGCCTGGTTAATTTAAGGGCTAGTTTCGTTAAAATTTAAATTTTAAGCCATTTCTCCTCTAATAGAGCATTCCATGAAGTTTTCATTTTCAAATGTTGGTTTTGTTGATCACCTCACATTTTCCAATGAGTATTTCTTCTGATGAATTTCAAAAAAGGCTGCACGTGAGACTAAAACTCTGAATCCGCGAAAACCATCTGATAAAAGAGAGGCATTATCGATCATTTGACACCGGCAATGATCCCGTGGCCTGAGCAACTCGACCACATCTGTTGCCCATAACCTAAATATGAGCTCCTAATAGGGACATTTTTGGCGTTCCTGGAAAGTTTTAGCTTTATGGAAACGTTAAGTGGCCCCGTTACATCAAGTATATGCTAAAGCCCTTGAGACGAAAATTTACGTGGGTGCTGCCTTTAAGACACCATAGGACTCCACACTATTTTTGAAAAAAAAGCGCTGCAAAAAAATGCGTCTCAGGGTTTGATTCGTAGTCGATTCGTATGGAGGGTATTACTATGTAGATTTAACCTTGTTTTTCGTTACAAGACAAGGAACATAAAAGACATAACACTGCTGCAAAATACATCAAAGCTATTTTCCAATGTAGGTGCCTTTCTACTCGTAACGGTATGTACGTACAGTGCCGGCCAAAATTATATAGCCTTTTCAACTTTCCTCCATAACCTATGTCAACTCAAAGCTCGGCTTAACGTAAAGCTTTAAAGTTCAAATTTTCAACTTCAACGAATTTAGGGTCTCTACAACTATCATAAAAATTTGAACTTCGAAGCTTCACGTTAAGTCAAGATTTTCGTTAACAAAGGTTATGGAGGAAAGTTGAAAAGACTATATAATTTTGGCCGGTACTGTACGTACTTCTGACCTATTAGTGACAAGATTGAGAATGATTTCTTCTGAATGGGTAATGGAGTTACTGTGAGCAGCGCCACAACCTTTTTTCCTGCAATGGATTACATTTACGGGAAGAGTTTGGATTTCCTTCGGATCCAAGGTGAACGAGCGTTCGGAAGCCTGGTATACCTCGAATGGAAGAGCCGTTGAGGACATATGAAGGAAATAGAGAACTATGTCACGATTCTACCCTGAACCCGTCAATCTCGCTTGATTTCTCGTTTTCTGAGAGACATTCAATCAGCCGAGCGCGTTGTTCCTCACATTCGTTGTCTTAATGTTTCCAACACTTTGAAGAAAGCTATTGGCAACGAATTTAATTTGGCTGGCCTGAAGATAGACTTGGAGATGATCATGTCCAAAATGCAACTAATGCTGGGTCTGCGGTTTGACACGGGAGTAATGAATTTGGTAGGAAGTACTTTTCAGGTGGAATTCTATCGGAGTTTGCTATTGTATAACTGTCAGAAAGGCTTTTAATGTGTTGAACACCAGCTAGGTCAAATTTCGAAAGAAGTTTAATGTAATGTGAAGTGATTCTTCACCCTCACAGCGTTATGTTATCTGCACCAATGACAGTGAGGCAGAAACTAGAACATCTGGAAATTGAAATTCAAGCTCTCGTTCTCCTGCTTTTACTCTATGAATAAAGAGTGTTAAAAATATCGAAGTCAACGAACAAGGAGGAAACAAAGTATCCACGAGGCGCGGCTGTGCTGCCTTTGACAAGCTGCTGGGGCTGGGAAACCTATGAATCTTCTCTAGGCTACACTCTCAACATAAAAACACCGCAGCGAAAACTACGCGGCCGCAGAAAATTCAGGAAATCCGGCTGGCCAGCACTCGCCATCTGCTTCAAATTATGGCACTCACGGCTATTTGGTTTTTACGACTCTGCGAAAACGACAGCATCCGCAGAAACGGCAACAACCACGAACCAACGAACACTATCAGTTTTCCGTAAGAAGTCAAGAAATGTACGGAAAAAGCAGCTGAGATCCGATGACGAGGTGTGGATCGTGCTCGCCTACTGCGAGGTTTCGAGTGGATTCTCGAGAACCTACTCTAACACGCAAACAGAAATGAAGCCAAGAAATCCCGGCAGGACGGGCACCACCTCCAAGAAATTAAAGATCGGTTATACTGTGTTATTTGTAGCTCCTAGGAGAGGGATCAGGGGAAGAAACCTGTCTCTGTTCGCGGACCACAATCAGGCCTTTGCAAAATAAATCGTGATGGGGATACAAAGTGCAGACCATGGCATGGACTTTGCACTTAAATTTCGATCCAAAGAGATGGCTTCAAATCCCGCAAAGATTTCAGGACATCGTCGAACACGTGAGCAAGACAATACTGAAAACTCAACCTTCGTCGACGATGAGCGAGGAAAGCGGGGCGGCTCGATCCAGTTTATCCAGCATGTCGATCGAGACGAATCAAAACAGCTCAATGCGACTGCCACGAGGCTACGTGCTGCTGCGGCGTCATGTCTAACAAGCCACCGATCACCGGCGGAAGTCGTCCTGACAGCACAGCTGTCCCTGTTTCCTTAAACTGTGGGACAGTTCCCTATCTGTGGAAGTTGCTGAAAAGGAAAGTGCGGGAGACTAAATATAATAATTTTGAAGATAACCCAATGTGTCTGATTTGAAGTTGCTCCTAACAACTCTGAAGCGAAAATCCTAGCCACTCTCGAGCAAAGCTTGTTTTCCTGGCCTATATTCTGAATATCGGAATTTTGGTATTATTGTTGAGTTTTCCTAGTTTTCCTCTACATTTCGGTGTACATGAGTGTACCATGGATGACCTCAATGAGGCATCCAAACTCTGAACGTTATTCTTCGAACACTACCTCACTTGGCGTTCCACTCATCGCCGCACTGTTTTTGTTTGATCTAGCTCATTTTAGTCAGTTTTTGAAATTTTAGAACGAGTCAGTCTAGCCATTGGTGCCTGAACATGACAACGACAATTTGAAAAGACGGCTGTTGCCCGCAGACATTGCAAAAAATCAGAAATTGACAAGTGACGGCAGGAAATGCGCCAAGGCAGCTTTGTCAGATTACAGTTGACGTGGAAGTTTAAAATTTTTGTTACATTAACGAAGGAAAGCTTTACAGCTATGCATGACTAACGCACGTGATCGGAAACTACATACCTCTCTGGTAATTGTAAACCGGCGGTTTCCGCCTGATTTGCTGAGAAACTCCGTGTAAATAGTGTTTTTTCACGATGTTCCGCAGGTTTTCGGGTAAATTCCAGCTAAATCTCGTGTAAATTGTGCATTATCAAAACCACCGGTGGATCTCGCCTAAATTCCCGGTGAATTCCTGTTAAATTTGGTCGACCGCCGGTTTCCGCCTACACTCCGCCTAAAATCCGGGTAAATTGGAAAAGTACTAGATCAGGCGAAAATCGTTCCAACTTGTTGCTTGATCTCTCCAAGGCTATTTTTGTACTTCTTCGCTAGGCGACAACGTTTCGGCGATGACCACAACATGTGCAGCGCCACAGGTGGAACTGTGTTTATACATACTTCGTCTGACTCTACCTTCGCGTAGAAGTAAACGGTTCAAGAGCGCCGGGCCCATGCTATTAGAGAATCCCCAGACTTCGCCAGCAATCGTGGTCATCGCCACATGGGTGAAGTGAATGACGAGACTCCAGACGTGAGAGGGATGATAAATCGTGGTGATCAATATCTTTTCCATTTTCGCTATCACCCACACCACCAGTTCATTTTGGAAACATCCTCGGAAGTATGGGCGATTGGCAGCGAACTGCGTTTGGCAGCGATCCATGACGATGTAACGATTTACGCACACACCTAGTTTAAATTGTTCTTATGTTTCAACCTTCTTTATGGAGAGCAATTCAAGGCTTGTCTAGATTGAAAAGCTGTTTGTTGCGTCAGGAGTAGGCCTACAAACTGCGGAAGTCACAGGTAACCAGTCCAGGAGGGAACGGTGATCATAAACTATTCAGCGATTCGCATAACCACCCATTTAGTACACATGAACGACGTGTAACAAATGCTTTACAGCTTTACAACGACGCGATAATAGACTATACATCTGAGGATTCATGAGCTTGTTCATGGCTTTAACGACTGCCGCCATCGGTGCAGAACGAACTGGTCGAGGGTGCCGTAGAGGAACTTGATGACGAAGAAGCAGACTATGAAGTACAGAACGAACAACTGAAAAATGAGTAGCTGAGTTGTGTCAGAGCAGTAGAAGGCTGTGAATACGATGAGTAAACAAATTTACAAACCTGCAGGGGTCTGAGGAACATCACGTGGTACGCCACCACTGAGATGACGAACATCCAGAAGCAGAAGCAGAATCGCTTGGCTACGGCGAGTTTTGTGGGTTCGTGCGTCTGCAAACCCATGCACATAATGTTTCTGCTGCATGTAATGTCATGACAGTGATTATATGACAGGAGAAACTTACATTCCTCCACACTCTCTGTCCCTTTTCCATGGAAAATCTCCGATTGTAAGGCTTTGATTCAGAGTAGAACTGTTCCAGACTGGCCTCTTTTTCCAACCACAGGCTAAATGTGTGTTTCTTTCGGATGATGAGAGACTAGTGCTCAAGTGCAAGAAAAAAATATTCAGATATGGGCTGAACAAAGTAACATATTCAACACAAAAGAGTTGGATTGTGAACAACGGAAATGAGAAATTGAAAGTGGAAATTCTGGAAAAAAAACTCGAAAACGGGGATTACCGGAAGTGAAACGAATCCAAAGATGAATGGAATGAGCAAAGTGTCCAGAAATTTTCTACAAAGTAATTGAATTTTGCGTTGGCTTAGTTCCATTAGGTTGCGACATAAGTTTCCGCTGCTTTTGCTCATGGATTCCGATAGGCGTCTCATAAATGACTGCCAATAACGTTTAGCGCATATCCAGAAAATAGAAAAGCACACTGGCCATACGGATATCCGGAGTCATAATTCCGCTCATTATTGATTAAGAACAAATAGTAAACTTGTCTCACTCATTCAGCCAGCGACCGCAATCCGCTTCACCCTTCGGCACCTCACTCACTGAGATCTTTTTGACGTGGAAATGCACCTCGCTGGGACAGTCTCCTTTCAGAATAAGGTCTACCTGCAATAGACATAAGAGCGTCACAGATATTTCTCTTAAGACAAAGGTTAGTAAAAATTGCTCCGGAAAAACAGAAAAAACTAAAAACAAAACTGCCAATACGAACGGTGATCCTCACCTCCGATTGCACGATATTGTATGGGTACGCTATAGAGATATCGTAAATGTACGAGACAAAGTTAGCTGAAAATAAACGAAAAGTCGATAAACAACAAATATTTCATTCTGACCATGTGAGTTCAACTGTTCTTCACGCCATCTCTAACTATCATTACGGTGTCTTCACTGCCATATGAACCATGCTGGGCAAACGTAAAAAAAAAACAAAGAAAAACAGTACGCAAGTTCATTTCAATTGCCTGTTCTGGTAAAGCTCGCTACGAGCTGCCCAGCACTAACCTTCTCTCATCTTTGTCAAAAGGTGGTAGAAGCCAGCTACGCGAGGGTACAAAAGGTGCTTCAGTGGCTTCAGCCCGTGTTTCTTTGCGTACTCCAAGCTCTTCGTTGTCGTCCACGGGGACTTGTCCGTCCCTTCTGGGAAAAGCAGCAGCTGAAAGTAGAGGTCCCACACCCGATAAATTGGTGCTACGCAGTGCACAACTGTTGCTACCGCATCTTTACAGTATTTATACCAAATTCCAAATCAGTTGAAAGGGTCTCCCTGTACAGACCTGATAATTGTTATTCATACTCTTGTAGTAGTCTATAGCCGAGTCGAAAGTGACCGCGTCCTTCTCCATGTTCCGTTGGAGAAATAGGAAATGTGCAGCGGACATGCCGAATCCTGTAATGAGCAAACGACTGGGAGTGGAGCAGAGTAGAAGATTCTTGGAAGCGCTTACCGGCTCCTGGAAGGCTCTGCAACTGAGCCTTGAGGGAGATTTTGTTGGAAGTGATGAGCCAGGGGTTCATCTGGTACAGCGCAGACCACATGTACATCCAATCTAACCTGAAATTTTAGAGGAGCCCTTGAAATGAATTTCAGTGGCTCAGCACTTGATAAATATCCCTTAAGACGAATTCCAGAATAATTCAAACGAAATATAATATTAAAGTATCATCAACAAGGTGCATTCGAATGCAAACATTCTATTCCTTTTTTCTTGAATTGGATCTCAAATCTTTAATAGAAATAACCAAATTATTTGCTCCTTGGTCGGTTCTAATCGTAGCCCAAGGCTATTTTTTTGACTTTATGAGAGAAAAATTGTTCACTAAAATTACACCGCCGGCCGTGCAAACGACTTGTTTTCTTGCGCATGATCTGCGCAGTCAGTGGTTGCTTGCCTGTCCCACCCACGGGGAGAGCCTCCTCTCAAAATATGTGAGTCCAATTTTTTATAAAACCATCCAACGAAGGATATTTTATGTTAGATCACTTTTCATACTTTATTTTCACGCATACATCAGTTTCACTCATCTAGTACTCCCAATCATATAAAGTTAGAGGTGAAACTGATTCAAAACGACTTTACTTATGAAGTTCCGAAAGACATTGCCTCTTTCTTGTCTTTTTCCCTTCATTTATTTCGATCATTAACCTAATTTTCCAATGACACTGACCTTAGTCTTCAGCTTCGTTACAACGCGAAACTCCAGCCTTTTAATTCCGCGACATGTTTCATAACCCCTCCATGAATATCAATGTCATGTCTAACTTTCCCCATTAGCAAGGATACCTACCTCGTCCTGTGGTTCATTATAATCAGTGCCGGCTTGTCATACTCGATCTCATCACCAGACACTCGTACCCGCATTCCAAAGATTAGCTCCAGGAAACCCTAGGATATGTTTCGTTTGGTGTAGTTGTCAACGACTTCACAGGACCACACTCAGGTCTTCCAGAACAAGTCATCTGCTTGTATCCGAAACCTGCAGGACCTAAAGCTTGCTTACAACTTGTCGACAAGAAAACCGAAAACTAGTTGTCAACAAGCTTTAGGTCAAGCACGTTTCAGATGCGATCAGACAAGTTGTTCTGGGAGTTCCGAGCGTGAAGTCAAGGACCGGAAGAATGCGGTGATCAGGTAGTGCCACCAGAGTATATCTACATGCAACTGTATATGCATTCTTCTTGTCATTATCGGACGAAATATTTATAACTTACTATCGGCACCATCATCCAGAAGCTGACCGACCGATCCATAAATGACCGCCATGTTGTGTGTCTGCCGAGAAGGATGAGGAAGAGAAAACTGGAGAAGAATCTGTCAGCGTGCAGGTATGACCCGATCAAGAAAAAAGCTTACGTGGAGATTATGTAAGCCCCAAAAAGGGAACTCCATAGGATTGTTATTCCGAAAATCCAACCAATGAACGGTCGAATGAGATTGAAGAGTGATCTGAGCATCTAGCGATTCCGGAGATTCATTGATTCTAAACGCTCGACTTTACATCAGTGATCAAGATGCAAAAGGGAATTTTACATATGGGGAATTTAGGAAAACAAAGAAAATGAGCACAGACGCACAAGGAATGAGGTATTGTCCGATGAAAAATAGGTGAGGCAGTGACAGACACCGTTGGCAAAAAATAAGTGCTTGAAAAAAGTGAGTGGTTCATACACACATATTATGTTTCCTGCCAAAGTGGATAGTCATACAATGTAGTGGTGGTATTATGCAGGAGTGCGTAATAAGTGAAGCCTAAAAGACAACTTTATATACTTAGTTATAGTTAGAACCGACTAAAAGTCAAAATAACCCAATTAATTTATTGACCAGTTCGGAAGCCGATCCAAGAAATTCGTGTAGAAAAAAAACAGAAAACTCCTCACCCTCTTCTTCTAGTAATTCCTCGAGAGTTATAGTTTTCCCTCCTTCTCATTTTTTTCCGGAAATCCGAAATTCCGACTTATTCAGGATCGGATTTTTGATTTTGAACATGTCTTAAGCATGAAGTCGAATGTATGGCGCATCCCACATGACGAGATAGATCAACGCCGAACACTTTGGCCTCTATCCTTTATACTTAAGCATTATTCGATGCTAAGTACACAATTTCTAATTCAGAAATGAAGTAAGAACAGTCAGAATGGAAGGGAAGGCGATGCAATTATAATAAGAAGCGAATCGCTGCTTCTGGAGAACTACAGAGTTGTAAGCAAAAAAATCAAGGATTGGTGCCACCGCCATTTCACAACCGCCGAAGAAGAAGGAAATGACATCGCGAAACCTTTCAGCGTTCCACATTCAATGTACTAGCATTCCGATGACATCAAATTGCACGTTCCAGGTTCGACGTTCTTACTTCGGAAAAAATTCCAAAAAGTTACAGTTACACCGCATTGTGCGCAGTAATACGAGAAATGTGGTGATGTAAGTCAACGTATCCGCTAATGCGTTATTTTATCTCCTGATGATGCTATCAAAGAACTGAAAATAATAGATTAGAATAATAAAATTGATAATTTGGTGCAGTGAAAGTGAAGAAATAAGAAGTAGTGTATTTGATTTCAGTAAGTTAAATAAAATAAAATATATTTACGATGTGACCGATAACCATCACTGATAACTGCATGCACTAGGGTGGTAAAAAAGTCTCGAGCCGATTTCTTTGAAAATGCCAAAACTTTCGATTCTTGGTGGATACCATGACCTACCATGTGGTACCATTCTCTATCATTATCACTCTCGGAACTGGTAGGTATAGCCATGGTCATTCTAATTCAGTGCTGTTCCTTATCGGCCGTATCACTATACCTTCACCTATCACCAGCGCGAGCTGGTGCAAGAGCGTGAGCGTAGCGGTGGTGCTCGATAACAGTTTCATTCCACTATTGAATGGAGCTTTTCCCGGCCGAAAACAGTCACCCTCACTGATAAATGAAACCATTCTAGGCTCAAACCGCTACGCTCCCACCATTGCATGAGCTCGCGTTGGTGATGCGCGGTGATATTAGTGATATGGCCGCAAAGGAACAACACTGAGTCAGGATGACCACTACTATATATATTATACCCGGGCTACCTTTCTTACCTTTAATAACGATGTCAATTCCACAAGAGCACCTACGAGCCATAATCTTCTATGAATGGCGCGGCACTGGAGCGACGGAAACCGTTCGAAACATCAACAGCGCATTGGGAGAGGACACCAATTCCATCAGCACTGCCAACCGCTGTTTCGCTCGCTCCAAGGAAGGGAACACGGACTTCAAAGACAAGCCGCGGTCGGGACGGAACAGTGCTGACTCGATGGATCCCTCATGTCTTGACCGATGGCATGCGGTTCACCCGGGTATCCATTTGTCAGTCTCTCCTTCTCCGCCCTCAACGAAAGGAGTTTCCGGAAGACCTCATTATTGGAGACGAGAGTTGTGTCCTCTACGATTCCAATGCGCACCGTGCCGTGTGGCTTCCTGGAGGAGAAGACTCGCCAACGCAAGCCAAATCGGGCCTTCACTCCAAGAAGTGTCTCCTTTGCTGCTTCTGAGATCCGCGAGGAATGTTATATTACAAACCGCTCCCTCAAGGACATACCGTCACCAAAACCGTTTACGCCTATCAGCTTCAGAAACTAGCGGTTCGAAAAAGACGGCCAAGACGAGCTTCTGTCCACCTGCTCCACGATAACGCTAGGCCCCAAGTAGCTAAAGAGACACGTGAGAAGTTGGAGGAGCTGGGCTGGGACACGGTTCTCCATCCACCTTATTCTCCTGACATTGCCTCTTCCGACTCCCATTTATTTCTCCTCCTCAAGGCATTCCTAGCTTAAAAAATCCACCAAAATTGATGATGTTGAAAGGGTGGTCAGCTACTTCTTTGACTCTCAGTCTCCCCAGTTCTGCGAGAAGGGGATCGCTGACCTGCTCGTTAGGTGTGAAATTGTAGTGACTAACGATGGCGATTATACTGTTGAGTAAATCCCATTGTACGCTGAGTAAGGAAATAAAGAAGAAAAATGTGAATTGACTCAAGACTTTCCTACCACTCTAATGTTTAGTTCAATCACTTCCTGAAATGTGCAGATGGGTGGGTTATGGGCAATGAATGTATGTAAAAATGCAAAATCATTGGACATTATGCGCGACAACTCGCGCAGTTTGCGTGAGTCAAAGGTACAGATAAAAAATTAGCATCGAGGGAGAAATGACAGCGAAGTGAAGATGGAAAGGGAAGGTTCCAATATATGCTCCAACCACCTTCCCAGATTTGTGCCGAATAATGTTTGCTGAAGTTATTAGAAGGGAACGAATATGAATCAACTTTGAGCTTCGCGAGTTCTTTTGGGCAACGACAGTACGAGAAATCTTTCGTGGAACTACGTGCACTCCACGAAACTCTGGCTTGATGTGTTCTTCCTGCGTTTGTTGATGAAGAAAAGATTTCTTGTAGTTCATTCCATTCGATGGCAAGAAAAGTAGTGGATGTATCTGAGGGAACTCACGGGATGGAGTAATGTACCTGAAGGAACCCATATTCACCTCACAGGGGTAAGCGGCATTTTACATAAGCACTATTCTCAATGAAAGGATCTAGCACGTTCCAGTTTGACGACGAAGGACATCAGAGGAGAGAGGAAATAGCACTCTGACACTTGCATGCATGTCTCGTTGAGTAAATATACTAGGAGGTTGTGTACTCGCAGGAGGTCAGAACTGGGCTACCCTGATTAACAGTAAACTACCGCTGTTCAGAGAACTCAACTAAGAATTTTTCTCTTTAACTTCGGACATCATGCATAATAAGGGCAATTTACACCAGATGCGACTTATCGGACGCACACATCCATTTGCAGAAGGTTTTCTATGAAGCCCAATCAACGCAGCATGACATTCTCAATGAAAAGAACGCGCAGCCCTAAATGCGTGCGACTGAGCTGCGACTGCGATGCGACTGGCCCCTATTCTTCATCATATAGACGCACGCACGTCAGTCGCACGCATCTAGTATAAATTGCCCTGTAGACCACCGCAGAGTGCCATGTAATTTGTAAAAATTGAGAATCTAGAAAATTCAAATGTTGAAAGGAGAACAGAACACATACATATTTGCGGGACTTTCACCTCCGACAGATACTAGCTGAGAAAGATCTGCTTTACAGTAAAAACTGGTGCGGGAAACCAGTTATACAGTACAAGGGTACTATTCAAAGGATATTCATCGATTAATTATCGCTTCACATGTTTTTATTCATTTGTTTCAACACATGCAAACTATAGTAGTTTCTTGATAGTTAGTTAGTCTTCTTGATAGTCACCATCAAATTTGATGAAAAACTATTAAGAAAACCCTAACTTGCTACTACGCTGGCGATTCCATCGCGGGCGGCGCGGCTGCGGCGCGTGCTGTCCGCGAAAGGCGCACCACCATCGAAGCTCACTGCAACTCGTAACGTATGAAAATCTTCTCTAGATGCCCACATCGACTAATATGAAAGTTAGCGCACATATCTGCTGAGAAAATTGAAATTGCGCAGAGGAGTAATATATAGGGGAAATAATGTACATAAAAGAATATGGAAAAATATGGAGGGAAAATAGTAAGTAGATATGAAAGAGAAATAAACAAGATATATGATTAGTATGGAGAGAAGATTACAAGTACGTATGAAAGTGCTATGAATGAATCCATCTGTGAAGAAAAAAGAGCAGCTGGCCTCAAAAATACCGAGACCGATTATCACTCGAGGTCCTGCTCAATTCTTTCTCGAATTTGATTAAAGTTGCATTGTCATGTGATCAAGTTGATAAATTTGATTAGGAAACGGCGGAAGTGTAGTTGAAATAGTGCGAGTGACGTGCACTGGGTCTCTGGATGTGACCCACATATCCGCACGAATCGATCGCCGTCGGAAAGAGAAACTTTTGTGATTCCCTGAATGAGTCAGTCGCGTCCCAACTCGTCTTTCCTGCTTTCGAGTCGACCACTTCTTCGCTGAACCACCTCGTCACATTACTCGGCGTCCTTCTGATGTATAAATAGTGCAATAGAGACTATATCGACCCGATTGTCCTCATTCTTAGTGGCTGCAATCATCGCAGAGGAGTCCTGTTTCTGCTAGAAGCTGGTGTTTCTACGACTGAATGGCTAAGAATCAGGGACATTGCCCCAATCCGAGTTATGAAAAGGATCCGGTAACAAATACTGGAATTGTAGACAGAAGAATCAAAAACAAACAAATCAAGAACTGCCAAGGAAACTTATAATCTTGAGGGATAGGTTCGTAAAACCCAAAAAAAAAAACACAGGCAGCTGAATCTGCTAATAGGGAGAGCTGAAGACGCAGGAATCTCTTTTTCAAATGATCTGCAATTCTATGCCTTCCCCCAGATCGTTTCTAAATGCTAACAGGAGCTCTGAAAGTGGAAGTCATCAATCGCCGATGACGGTAAACGTCAATCGGTAACGCATGTATGTAGATGGACAACATTAGAAGAAAAAGTCTGATTTCTAACGTGCACAATGTGGCTAAATTAGGCCTCCGGAATTCGTTTTGCTAGATGATGATCATTTAGTATCACATAAATCTAACTAAATTTGTCTGGAAAGCTACTAGAATTCGTTTAGACCTTAGTTGCTTCACACAGGTACTTAGGAACGAAGTCTGTGCAACATCCCTTGGCCGGATGACTTTAATCTCTAAGGCCAAGTTTAATCACGAAGGACAGTTTCATCTTCAGAAGGACGAAGGAGAATTAAGAATAAACAGGACAAATGATATTTGAGAGGTAATGTTCACGAAAATCCCAAAAATTGTTTGCAATCTTCAACTCGACCGAAAACAAGGTGACTACAGGATGCTATTGTAAGTTTCAACCGCAAAACCAGAGGAGATGTCGAACTACGTGCCGATTGTACGCGAGTCGATGTCTCCAACGAACGAGGAACGGCGACGACCGCTAGACATGCGATTGTTAATTCGCCGCGAACGGTGAATGCCCTTGAAATGATCTTGCACCGCTTTGGAAAAATGGATTGGGCATCACATGATCGCTCTATTACTACGATCACCTAATTATTTCCAAGTCGATAAATACTTCCATTGTTAGTATTGGTCCAATTGAATGCTTACGCCGTTCAAGTTGTTTTAACATTTTATTTCTCTAAAATTTGGAAACTAAGCAGCTAAATCAGAACTGTCGATGCCGCAAATTCGATGTATTTCTGCGAGAACAGTGACGTAGCGGACACAATTTGCCGCGTTCCCCAGTTTCCGCGACGAAGCACACGCACCGCTTCCGCACGAATTCCTGTTAGTATTTATAGTAGGGTTCTTTTGATTCCAAACCCAACAAAAAAAAAAACAATGAGGGTCGGTGAAAGTCTCCACGGATTCGAGGACCACGCGGCGCTGCCGCTCCGCTCGCTCTGAAATCGCCGCCATAGTGACACATCAGAGTTTTCGTCACTATTTGGATAGTTTTGCCCCAAAACTTAAAAAATCGCTCAAATATCACCCAGGGGCGGTTTTCGAGGTGCAGAACACGAATATCACATATTGTACCGTAACTCCATTCTTGTGTGGTTACGGTAGGCATACGGTAGATACTGTATCTCGCAAAATAATCTCAAATTTTGTTTAGACTCAGACATTCGTGGGGGCGATGGGCAGGTAGGACCCCAACCGCTCCGCCCACTTTTTGAGTTGAGGGAGCGTATCTGGACGTCCAAGAAGAGCAGAGCGTGCCGCGCATAACCCTGGTCGTCCCCCATCCGCCGGAACTCAATAACGTGTTCCTTTCCACCTGGGGACAGCTGCGAGGGCACATGGGGGGACGTCCTTCAATTGTAGGGGATAGATGCCCCACCGATTTTAGGTCCACCCCCAGGTACATTTCCACCTGTGGTCCACCCCCACGAAAGTCTGAAGAAGGTGTTGCTGGGCCACTGATCACGATTATCCTATCCATATTGCGCCATAACCCCATTTTGATTTTTGCAAGGATTAGGTGGTCATGCGGCGGGAAATTCAGAAGAAATGGTAATTTCGGGGAGAAAACGGAGGTGGTCGACAAAATAATATAGGTTCGGAGTATGCTAAGTTGAGTAAAAGGCAAGGGATACCAGTGAGCATTCGATCATTTAGGAGCATGATTAACCGCTACTTGTCCACATGAGATAATTCACAAGGTTTTATTCCGCGATTTCGCGATTGTAATTCAATATTCCGACACTGGTGCTTCATGTACATGTTTCTCTGTTCAACTGGTCACGCAAATGTACACATGAGTATACTCATGTATTAT
>JARK01001709.1:40348-50897 GCA_000688135.1 Ancylostoma ceylanicum | reverse complement strand
GGGGGGAGACGGGTCCGGCGATATGATAAGGAGACGCCGGCGTCCAAAGTGGGGGGAGACGGGTCCACCGCTGTGATAAAGCTGCGCCGGCGTCCAAAGTGGGGGGAGACGGGTCCGGCGACATGATAAGGGGACGCCGGCGTCCAAAGTGGGGGAAACGGGTCCACCGCTGTGATAAAGCTGCGCCGGCGTCCAAAGTGGGGGGAGACGGGTCCGGCGAGTTCCAGAGTCAAAATGAGAGGAAAACGCTGACGGAGGTAGTATACGCTTTTTTTTTTAGCTTGGAAAGCAAAGTAAGAAATGGAAGTGAGCCTGATTTCTTCTCCGCTGGGAGTGCCGCACAAGATGGGTAGCCTAGAGCGTTGCTGTTCAGTGCGGAGCAGAGCCCAATTAGCGAAAATTGCTGAGTGCATGGGCAGTTCATCAGGATCTTTCTATGCTGCTCACATTTGACCTTTATCATCATTAAAGCTGATGTTTCTGAAAGCAACCACATGCCCGAGGTTCACGCTGAATAGGAAAAGGAAAAACATTGCTTTGTTAAAGATGAAATTTATTTTTGAAGAGCAGTTATAGCCATTAGTCAAAAAATAACCCTAGTATCTAATTCTTGAGCTCGCGGAGGTAACTCTGGTTTTTTAAAACTGTATTTTCTTCTTTTTGTCCAGGTCGCAGTCTTGGAATACCTTGAGGTTCTACCAGCTTTACTAACCGCGCAATAAAATCACGAAAGATGATGGCACAGAAGTGTTAGCTTACGTTGATGGTAAAACATGGGTTCCACTGGTCACCTTCTCTTTTGCTGGACTTTTCCTAGACTACATCTGTGAAATTTTCCACCGAGCAAGAAGGCGTCATTGTCAATGAGTTCTGGTGTAGTCTGTGATATACAATCATTACGACACATGTCGTGAAGAAAGGACATGGCAGAACCACTCTCAGACAAATCTTCGGGAGGAAAGCATCGAAAAACCGGAAGAACTGACGGATGACCTGCTATTCTTCCGGTTTGCTGCTGCGGTTATTCCGTTCTTCTCATACAACATGAGTCGTCAAGCATTGGCCAATGTTTGAGGTCGTCCTTTCCAATGTGTCTTCGTTTCTCCTCTCAATTCATAGATAATTCTTGAGAATATCCGTCATACCCAACAGAATAAAAAGTCACTTCGAATCATTTCATCTCCATCCACCTTGATTACGTAGTTACTAGTGCTTTTTCTTGTTCCGAACACTATAAAAACGAGGGAACGTCTCTGCTCAACTCACACTTCAAATTGAGTGCCGATACAACATCTGTAGCTCATGTGCAGTATTCGTTTGCTTATCCTGTATCTCTAAGGTCTTACTCATTGTTTTACCCTCGTTCATTATTTAGACTACATCATTTGGTGGTGGCGCCCACCGGTGAGGCCTTGAAGCGAAGAATTTTAGATGGGAGAAAAGTTTTCACATCAAGATGGTAGTTTTGAGACAGTTTTGAAGAAAGATTTTTGAGGGAAGTTCACGGCGATGTTCACAAAGCCAGTGTAGAGCCCATCCGCCTACGCAGTGTCAATAACAACGGAACTTTGCACGTAGTTTCCTCAGCAGACTTTCTTGGTTCGATCACCAACAGTCCTTGAAGGCAATGTCTCAACTCAAAATCGTTTTTGAGATTTTCATCCGATTTTTATGAGAAGAATCCGTGGGAGACGTTAATCACAGTGATATTTACTGATATTTACAGTGATATTTACGGTAACAAATATACAGAAAACCCATTCATAAGCCCCATTCTTTTGGGGAGAATTAGTAATACCCACTGAGACATCTGTCACAAGATTATACTGATGGTGATATCAATCATTGACACTTATACGAGGGTGGATTGAAAAGTTTCCGAATGACAGTAAAAACAAAGCAATCGCATCCACTCAATAATCTATATGTTCGTCCAATCCCTTAGAAGCTCAATGCACGTTGTCTAATCTTTTTCAGGCTACTCGTTTCTTCTGTATAATCAACTTTCCCGAAGTACAGGGTGCACCAAAAATACGGTAACAAGGAAAAGTGCACCCAGAAAAAGAATTTCTGTAGTTCGGCAGATTGTCAGAGGATTTTTATTAACTGTCTCACAATTTTTAAAAGGGAACCCTTCTCCACAGGTTAACCTCCATCACTTTCCATACAGGCCCAAAGACTCTGAGTGAAGTCGCAGCCGGCGGCGCGCAAGTGGTTGAGGTCCAGAATATCCAATTTTTGAAGTGCTTTCCGAACTGATCCAAATTCCTGAAAAGTTTTGGACAAGCCCAGGTTTTGGACATCACAAAAACCTACTAACCTCATGGACCGAGATCGAAGCAACCGGATGGTCGCCTAATGAAATCGGTAGGATCCAGAATATATGTATTTCTTCCCCAGTCCTAAATCAAACATGATTTGTTCTCCGAGAAACTATTGCGGCAAAATGGTAAAATAATATGGAATGGTATTCCAACTAGGTTTGATGTCAGGGTAGAACACGTTTCATAGGAGGAAAAGGCAGGTATCGTTACCGTATTTTTAGATCACCCTGTACACAAAATATGTATGTACATCCGTAACTGTCTACAGCTGAATTTTGCCTTGTCGCCCGACCGTAATCTCCTTCTAGAATTTGACTTCCAAAGACGAGCAGGTGTAGGATGAAGGTAGTAAAGAAAAATAAGCATATGAGAAGGAGTCTCTAGTTTGATATTCACAGGTTTCCACCGAGAGATCGCTTTTGTTATAACGGTCACACTGCCATGGAGATACGAGCCTATTTTTTGGCAGGACTAGGGCACTTCGCTCCACTTCTGATGTTTCCAAGAATATTCTTCGATATTATGGAGCAGCATCACCAATCACTCCCGATAATTAGTAAAATTCACAAGGCGTGAGCGAAACCAGGTGCCACCTCCGCCCCACCGCAATAAATGAACCTTTTTCCTTCGGACCCGATTTTGTTGTCCCATCCAAAGTTTTGAATACCATCGTGTAGGCAAGGAGTAGTGCTGGGTTCAGGCTTATTTAATGTAACGGTTCTCTGTTCCAATCCAAGGAAACAGTTCAAAACAGGAGGAAGGGTTTCACACTGGAACACGATTTTTTAGAGTGGAGAGAACATGGCACTGATCTTCTAAAAAGTTTTTCTGGACTCACTATCTACTGTAAAATAAGAACGTATTGCACATAGGAAATATCGAAATTTTCTCAGTTTCATACACCTTTAATTACTACTACCAGAACGACCTCAGGGTATTAGTAGAGTGGCCTTTTTCTTCGACGAAATGCACTTGGTCCACTTTCTGTTCGCGTGCAGTTACGCTCTTTTTTCAAAACCCAAAAACTCGGTTTGGGAAATAAAAATGGTCCCAAAATTACCATCCCTATGCGACTTGAATTCCTTGTCGCTTCACCTTTCAATTAAAAAAGTCAATGACCGCACAGACCTACATAGTAGCCTCTACCTGCAACTGACTACATTCCAAGTTACTCGAATTGAACTGCTTGTCAAAAACAGGCCTGTTTGTCGGATCTACTTGACATTTTCAGTCATTTCATAAGAAGGGTTCATCAATGCGAAACCATAAATATTTCTGGAAGATAGAAACTAATCCCACCCTCGTACCTTCTTCTTGTGACCATCCTCCATGGACGTCCAAAAACGAGCTTCGGATTTGTTTTTCTGCATTTTCGCAGAAAAATGGTGTATATTTTTTGATGAACGTCACCTCAAGATTCACATCTTATTAAAATTTCGCAAGCTATTCTGGTGTGAGGTCGTACTCTTAGCTGTTTCTCTGCAACTAATAGATTCCTTCCAAAGGCTTGTAAAGCAGCCCCACTATAGTTTTCGTGTCTGAGATCTTCAGCGCAGAAGCAGCCAGTCATTTCTCCAGCAAGTCTATCGAAATTACATTACTGGATTAGTTAAGGATACTCAAGATACTTTCACGACTTAGATACGCGATCCTCCTCTTCCCGATCTCTAGCGCGACAAGAATCAGCTGTTTCTCTTTAACCACGCGATTTCTCTATGATAAAACTTCTTCATCCCATTTTACTCCATCATTCTTGAATAGTTTTAGTTCGTGATCTCTTCGACTTCCATTCTCCACTTCCATTTTTTTTCAACCAGAATCATACATGTGCAGCAGGATCCATCCAGCAGCATCCCTTTGTTTAAAGGCAACATCCACGGAAGTATTCGTGTCCGAGACTTCTATCGTTTTAGACACTTGGCAATGGTGTCAAGAATTCTACAAAAGTTGCACCGTAGGCATTAGCATTCTCGAGATGTAAAGAAATTAGCTGTATTACAGCGTTCCAATTGGACGAGTAGTAGCATGAAATGAATAGGTATTTACATTTACAATCACCCTCTTTCCTTATGATAAACATACCTTCATTTCCATCCCCCTCCAGTCCTACCCCGGCAAGCTCGGCCATTTCTTGCAAAACCGCCTTTTTCGTAGGATTTGTCAAAATTGAATACTACATACATACGTCATCGCTTTAGTGGTCCTAGGAATTCAGTAAAATCTGTGAGACCGAAGTTTCCGTTGGTGTTTAAGAACAACCCTTTACTCCATTACTCAACAACAAACCCTTCTTTTGATACTTGTACTGCCAAAGAACCACAAGCAACTCATGCAA
Source organism: Ancylostoma ceylanicum (assembly GCA_000688135.1). Lineage (NCBI taxonomy): Eukaryota > Metazoa > Nematoda > Chromadorea > Rhabditida > Ancylostomatidae > Ancylostoma > Ancylostoma ceylanicum. The sequence continues at coordinate 46,238 of JARK01001709.1, read as the reverse complement.
CTGACCAACAACGCAAGTAGCATTTCCAAAACGGCTTTTTTTCTTAAACAAACTTTATGCCTTAGTAACAGGCACATTTTTCAAACTGGTTCTTCAACGGCGGTGAATGTTGTTGTTTTCTCTGCAAAATTGACAGAAGAATCTTCACCGCTCGTCGATAACATGCTCAATAGGTAACAAAAAAGGGTCACCGTATTCAAACAAGGTTTAAAGTTCCACTCTCCACGGCATTGAATTATTTTCGTGAATTATTCATAGACATACATTTTAATTTTTTACATACCTACGTATTACTTTAGGAAGCAACTAAAGGTTACCAAAATTACCAACAGACCAGATTGCATTGAAAGAGGCCTGGGCGCGGTATTAGCTCTAGTTTTTTGGCAAGTAGTAATGACAGAAGGCAGTTCAGCACCTCGACGCACAGTGGTTCCTAGTATACTTGGGACCGAATAAAAACCTAATAATTTTTTTTACTTTAATTACACAATCCAGGTAACACTTAGAGTGTTCAGATATTCAAGAATGAAAAACTCTAAGGCTCTTCTTGTGTATCATTCAGCATTATATTGGTCTCTGCTGTTGGAACACTTGGATTTTGCATTTATTCGAGAGCGAATATTTTGGCTCCCGAATATCGAATATATCGAATAAATGCGAAATTATAGTTCTCCAACATTAACGACTGAAATACATAGTGATGTATCATAGACAAGGAAAGTCGTACAGCTTTCTTATTTTCGATTAGCTGAATGTTCAGATTGCTTTAAATTTTTTTTTGCCAAGTATAGTTCCTGGCGAGCTAAGCCGTCACCTGTAATGAAGGCTAAAACAATTGGAAGGTAAGATCGATCGCGTGTAAATGTAGATATGAAAGCTTTGCCGACATAAATTCAGAGGTGCCACCCATAGGTAATATCGTGGTATCCGTTTCATTTCCTTTTTTTAAATTTTGTGTTGTCTTTTCAAGATTTTCTATCTCTGTATTGCTTCTCCTTTCGTTGCTGGCACACAAAAGTAAGGCCAAAAATGTAATTATATATTCTTCACAAGCGCTGCTCAAAATTCGTTCAGACTATGCCAACAGCATCCGGTCGCGAGACGAGCACCACCTCGTCACATCGTCGGCGAATCCACTCGCTCATCAGGACCTGTACACAGACAGTTTTCGTGGCGATCCCAGCACTCGCCTCGTTGTTCTCGCAACGCATTCGTCACAAAGTCGAATCGCTCGCGTGCCGTCGCCGGCTGCGTGAGGCTTTCTTTGTTCGATCTTATCGTTCCTCTCGCGCCACCCTCTTTTGGGCGCGAAACCCACGCGGAACAACCGACCAAAACGGCTCATTCAAACAAGATTCCAGCGCTCCATGGCCGCCTCCCGATCGTAGGTAGTTCGCCGTTGTGAAGAGGAGCATCGGGAGGAGGCACACACGCAGCGACGGACATCTGTCCTTTTGTCGAGGAAAATAACTCACTCAGTTCTGAAATTGTGCCGCGACGAGGTAACGAGCTCTGAAATCCAAGCACAAGCAAATAATGAAGAATTAAAATATCAAGATGCAGAACTATAACTAAAACTGAGCTTCGGAAACTATGCTTTATGTTCTTCTATAAGCTCCGAAAATTTTCCGGAACCTCATAAAACCGTTTCATAAGCGACATGAGCAACAATTATGATCAAACTTTGAAAGAATATTGGACCAAAAATCTTAGTTCTAAACATAGTTGTATTAGCTAAAAACAGATTAGCGTCTATTTTACTGTCCTTACTCCTTACATCACCCCACAAGAGGAAAAATGCCCACACACAGAAAAAGTAATTGAAAGCTGTAATTGCACAATGGTAAACCCCGGCTATTTCTACTTCCCCGTCGTGAATGCTGCCTCCTGTCAACCCCAGGGCCTGGATGCACCATTGGGATAACCCAGGGTAAATGTACTGATGTCCGAGTTAACGATGGGCAATTTGGGGTGATGTTAACACATTTGTGTTGGGTAAACTCAATGACGCATGCCTCCCCATGACCACTATAACCATACCTACCGGGGAGCAAACAGAGAACTAATGACTATAGTGACCTCGGGCTCCTTTTCCAGATATACATAGTGCACCCAGGAAACCAGCCCAGCTAGGATTGTACCAGGACGATGCAACGAAGGCGTTCATCAACGGCCAAAGCAAATAGTACACACGTTCATTTCAACTAAATTTACTCTTAATATAAATTTTTCAATTTTTATAAAGAGTTTTTTCAGGTGTAGCGATAACTCTCTCATGTGTGCTAGGCAAAGACACTTCAGCATTTCTCCACTACAAGCCTGGCATGGGAATTTTCCTCATCTCTTGCCAAGCCACATATGTATACACTTCCGCGGAATATGTATGTTTGTATAAGACAACCTTTTCAACTCTCAACCTCGTCTTACGTGACGATTCTCGAACATATAATATTCAATAGCTTCGATTAGCGACTGGCTTGTCCCCTCTCCCATGCATCATCTCCGCTATTTGGCGTTGAAAACAGCTGGTAAGTTCCCTACTCGCCCGCAGTTGTTTTCTCGCTGATCGAGCGATTCAAAATTCGACTGCCTAACGCGGTTCACCTGGTAACTGGCCGCCAAACAACAACAAACGCAAAGTAAACACTTCCAGGTCAAATATTATGAGACTCGCCGCCCTAGAAGGATGGCCGTCTGGAACGCACAACCATCAGCTATAAATGTTTTATGGTAGGTTGCCAAAGGTGGATTACATGATTTTATGCAGCCGCCTGGGCCTCATTCGTCGCCGGGAACAAAGAGAGATTAAGGAGGTGAATGGGTGCGGTGTGGCCCCGCCGTCATGTCAAGGTTCCAGCTGCCAGCTGCTGCACTTGGCGCCGTGACCCCGGCCCAGCCAGATGGAGCTCTTTTTTCTTTCTGAAAGAATCGAGAAACTCAACGACGAGTAAAGTGACAAATAATGAAAGCACGTAGGGTGATGAAAGTCAGCCTGCTCCTATTGGCTCCAAAAGCATGGGTAGGCATGTAAGAATAATTATTTTGAAAACTATTCATTTTATGAGCGATTCGGAATTCACACTCATAGAAGTTTTTGCAAACAATAGTTCCGGCATTGCTGGGCTATTCCTCCTCCGAATCTAAAAAAAAATCTCCCGAAAATTGACTTGAGAGTCAGGGTCCATGCGTTCATCACTATAATCGTACTCAATGTGTACCGTAATGCCACCATGTAGAGGCTATGGTAGGGAAACCGTAGACATAATTCATCAGAGCATTCCGAAACTTCCCTAGAATCTTCCAAAGCTCTGAAAATTGTGCCAGTACTGGATTCCCTACCCCGTTCAATTTGAAGGATATGATCTCAAATTCCAAAAAATGGAGGAAAATGGCAGTTTTTCAGATTCTCAACCCATTGACGACAGCAAATTTTTGGCGCATTCCTCTGCCTTTTCACGTTTTGGCTTCTCTCCCTGCTCTGAATTTTTTATAGGAATTCAAACACAGGTTTTTACAATCATAACGATTTAGTAGTGTCATCCCGTCACCATTCAAAAATCAGTGATCATTGAATTAGCGATTACTCAAACTGAATTATACGAAAAAAGGTGCGGCCTACCGGTGAGCCGCGCGATCCTCAGTGGGTTAGTGAATTTCTCAAATGGAACGACTATCGCAGAACATACAGTGTTCTAGATTTCCTCAATTTCTAGTTTCATGAAAATTGACCTCGGGGAAGGCCTTATTCCAATGATTTTTTCCCTGAATGTATCCATTCCTCCTCGTGCTTTTAGAAGCCCAAATTTCATCTATTATTTTCTCGATATTGAACTTCATAACAAATTCACTGCCCATTTTTTAAATAAATCAGAAATTTTTTTAAAAATAAATTAGAAAAATAAGCAAAAATCCACAAAAGTCAGGTGACTATGTACTGCCCCAACTGGAATTTTGTCGTGAAAGTTATGAAGGTGCTGGCAGTACTTGCGCTATGCATGACAGGACCTGCCAACAAAGGTACGACCACATATTCTCTATCTAGATATCTCGTGATGGACAGCCTCGAAGAAGGGAATGCTTCCCAGTAAAAAATAGCAGCAGTACGACTACCTGAAGACAACAGCTGAATCTGTTCTACTTGAAACCACAAGACGGTTTGCAACAAATCTATTGTTGACCAGTCAGCTAACTATCCTGTCTGGAGAAGCCTGCACGTAAAGAACTTACTGGAGTAGCGCTGTCAGCCTAATCATTACTGTGCTATGACTCCCCTACTCTCCTACGAGTCTTTTTCGAAACTACTGCGATTTGCTCCATGCTTGAGACAATGCTCCATGCTCCACCGTTCCGAACACCGCCGCAGCCGCAACAGCACTGCGATTGTGGAGGTCACATCAAACATACGGTCCGTATGTCGTTATTTGGAGATCGTGGGTCACTGATGCATTCATCATTCATGGCAGGGCAGTATTCTTCTCTTATTCCTATAGTAGTGCATCTTTCTGTTTAAATTCAGATAAAAAATTCCTAAATTTAAAAAAGAATGAGGATCCCTACAAAAAGTGTCTTTTTAGACTGCTGCGGCAAAATACACCATCACAAATACTATTATATTTCCTGCTACCGTATGCATGGCATGACATGAAACCCCGTGTTTGTCCAGGTACAATTTTTGAAAAGGAGTGGGACTTGCGTGCTGTTTGGTTTCTATTAGGTCTCCATTTGGATGATATCCTCTTTCCATGCGGGGATTGAACGGTAGTCAAGTAGCGACCAAATAGCAACTCAACGACAACCGCACAGCAAATATAACCGCAACCCAGCCCATTCCAGCTATAAAAGCCGAAATGACATATGACTCAAATTGATGGAATATCTGAGCATTGGATGGCAGTAACGTTACCTTGATTTAAACTAGCATGAACCGAGATGTTGAGGATATGCCCGAGGGACATCATAGCTTGGGATGTGTGCGGGACCCACAGCTTGTCACTAACAGGTGTAGCCTTTTGCAGGGCAGTTTGGCTCAGCGGTCCTGTACGAGTGCTACCTTTGAGCCCGAATCGCATTTACTGGGGCGCACTCGGATTATGGCTACATTCTATGCATCCGTTGGACCTACGTAGTGTCAACAGAGCACATTGACTGACTTAATCGTAATTTCAAAGAATATGTTCAATTACAGAAAACTCCAGTCACCAAGGCCTGCTCCCATGCGCTACAAAAAAAATTCCATTGGCATCACCGTTCCCTTCTTCTGCACCCTTTTCAAAGCTGCCATAGACGCGATGAAGAGCGTGCACGGACCACAGGAGTTTCTCTTGTACGTTTTTTCCATCTCAACTTAACATGAAAGTGATGCGTAGGTAGCCAGATAAGCCCTCCTTCACCCACACCTTATCGAAAGCATCTGAATGCCCTTTGCAAGAGTGTGAGCGCCAGTGTAAACATGTAAGCGTGTTAATAATATGACTCATCATGTGCAAACAGATAAAATGAAAGTCATTTTTACCAAAAAAAATGAGACGTTGCTTTTCAGTTGAACTTCTCCAACAGACAGCTACAAGTTCGTGTAAACCATTATAAATCAGCCAACCGACAGCGTCCTTTCGGGATTTGGTCGCAGTACAACCACCACTCTAAAATATAATACAAGACACCGACCATGGTTCATTTTCTTTATATGAAGCTAGTTTCCCTGAGAGAGGCGAAACCCCGGTGAAGCTCAAATTTTCTCTGAAACAACGCTCATCGAATTACAACTAAAAGATCCACTTGCCTATGTACATCTTGAATGATGACACTTTCTTTTTTAAATCCATATGTCGGTGTTTCGCCATTGCAAATCACCGCAAAACAATCTATGGATACTCTTCCCCCCCCCCCCCCC
>JARK01001709.1:0-36740 GCA_000688135.1 Ancylostoma ceylanicum | reverse complement strand
GGGGGGGGGGGGCGTGGAAAAAATTGGGGTCTCCGCCGTTTTGGGGACCCAAACGAGAAATAAAATTAATAGAAATATTAATTTTAATAATAGATAATGAATAATAAATAATCAATATTTTGAAAATAATAACAACAAAAATAAACAAAAATAAACTAATACAAGATTTTTATTTGTATTGTAAAGTAATTTCAAAAATTTGGCGACCCATTCTCGGGGGGGGGGCGCCCCCCCTGCGTCCGCCACTGTTACGTACCTATCTTAATATGATCCTTCGAAATGAACCAAAAGAACTCTGCTATATCAAACTCGGGGAAATATGTATAACAGTAAGCATAGCAGATTCCACCGCAGCGATATTCTGCTCTCTTCTTCTCACCTTTTTGGCACGACCCAACTTTCCAACAAGAAGTATGATTCGCATCGCCCAGCTGCGGCATCCTTCGAATAGTTTTCATAAAAAAGCGATGTCGCGGTTGCTTAGTTTAGCAGCGCCAGTTCCCACTACCAGGCTGGGATTGGAAACCTAAACAAAATTTATAAATAGGTATGCATTTCGTGTCAGCCTATCTATACTATAATACTAATTTTGTTTAATCATTTTCAGTCACTGAATTCTGTAATTATAATAATACAGCCCGGAACTCGTCCTTAAAGCTCTGATCAGCATACCCCTTTGTGTGGGAACTCGTCTCTATTCTAGACAGCTTTTTCGGATGCTATCCCTTTTAAAGCAATATCGTTATGATCAAACGTTTGTGTTGGCAGCAAAATCGCAGCGATTATGTCGTTCGCATAATCGCTACCTTTGCGATAGAACCACGCCGCTACTCGTGTACCCAGAGGCTAATATTAGGTCGTCAAGTATGAAATGTCTGATTTTGAATGAGACAGTTTCGGGTAATGTTTCTCCAACAAGATTGGGTACGAGCAATCCAAATATGCCCCTATGCTACCGGCACAGCCTTGCCATCTTACCGGTAGCATGGTTGCGCTAACGGCTTGGAAGCCAGGGAAGCAGGCGGCAATAACGTGGCGAAGGGCATTTCCAACATGATGTCGAAAGTGGAACATTTTTTCTACCAAGAAGTGGACTAACAGTTGGGGGAAGCAGTGGCCTTTTAGAGCAAGGTTTGGCCAGTGCAATGAATGGCAGGTGGATTCGCCTCCTTGCTCCCCTGGTTTACGCAGCGCGGTTTTGCAAAAAATGGTCAAAAAATGGCACCAATTTTTGGGGATCAAACTGTGAAAAATTCGTTCATCGAGCCACTTTATCTTGTCGTATTGCCTTGAACACCTGAATAATATGTTGTTACGAACGCCAAACCTTGCTGCATATACAGGCATACTGTGGCTCCTATCCGCTCAAGCCACAGCTTCCAACGCATCATAATCCAGGTTCATCACAACGCTCACTTTGCAGGTTTATATCACCAGGAAGAAATTTCTCAAAACATCGGTGTCCCGTTCCTTTATTAGCCACTCCCTTTCCAAACATTTCTAGGGTATTTCGAGTTGTCCTCACTTTACAGGCTCCGTGATGGAACCAATATTCCGAAATGATACGATTTTTTGTCTTCGAGTAGTTTCACAAAAGTTCCTCTCAAACAAAAAATTTTAAGTTCGTCAGAAATTAAATAGGTGATTTTGAGAGAGGGAGAATTTACCTTCATAATGGAAAGAAAGATGAGAGTGGACCTAAAGAAACCCCGAAGATACCAGCTGTCAAACTGACCTCTCAAAAAATCAGACATTTCATACTTGACGACCTAATACAAAAGACTCGCATGAGAGTCCAGCATGCTACCTCCCCGTCTCGACGTTTTCGGTCTAACGAAAGCCTCGGCTGAGTTAAAAGCCTCATCCATACAAATCTTCGCGGTCTTCGTCGGTTTTCCCTAAACGCTTCGTAAGCTCAAAGAGTTGTTTACGTTAGCTTGGAGCTTGAAACGAGGAAGGTAAGTCCGCCGTAGAAATTCGTTGGTTCCAACATAGAATCTCCAGTGACCTAACGCCGCGCGCTTAGGCAACAGTAACTCGTAAACTGGAGTGTCGTTGGATGGCTTTTCCATTCCACCTACCTGCCCATAACTACAACCACAACAGAAATGTGGCCTGTCTTTACGCTCTTTCCACAGCTGCATCCCACTTTCACACTGTTTGCATGGGCCGTGACCTATCTCAAAAATGTAATTTTTAATAGCTGCTGCCTTCGTGCGACTGCCTAGCCCCATGAACGCTTGCCGCCTCAAGTAAGGAATGCAACGATGCCGACAAATAAATCAAAGCGCAAGGGTCACAGCTGCTGGTGACTCATTTGGCTGTCAGTTGACACGGAGTAAAGAAGCAATAACAGCCTTAAATGACTCATACCTGTTCCACTAATTCAGCGAGCCTGCTATGCAAGTTCCGGCAGTCACTAGCTCATAGCCGTTCACTTCAACAAGTAGCTTGAGGAAATAGAGAAAAGTTAGACTATGATACCTATGCTGCTTAAGTTTCAAAAACAGCCTTAGCTGCTTTACAAAAACCGAAGGCGGTGCAGGCGAAATATTTATTCATTTCTTCAGTTGTCTATAGTAAACTTCACTCAAGCAACGCACAAAGTAATGAATGAAATTTGCAGCTACTCTATAGGCGCAGTAAATTTCCTAATGATGTAGTCTTCCAAAACATGGACAGAGAGGTCGCGACCCTCATCACCAAATCACAAAAGTGTTATCCTCAGCTACCCATGGGTGTTTTCTCGTGGTCAACATGACCCAAACGTAGTGCAGCTGGAACACTTGCTTCGCACCCCAAAGTTGTCCAGTCGCAACGCAGCTTCACAGCACCTCTGACGAGTTCCGACGCATCATCATATCGCATCTATCATAGCTTATAAAGACTGATGGGGACTTGTAAGACTTACCTGGCCTCATAATATTCGTGAGAGGACTTGTGTCGCTTAGGTTCTGCTTCACGGGTGCAAAACAGGCGAAACAGTGGCTGTGAATGCAATACTTTTGATCCAGGATGACCGTAACTACATATAGCTGGCAGCAGATTATCTATCCTTCAATGACGAAAAGACGGGGTCATCAAGGACGGAGCTGCTCCCACAGCATGGAATGGTTTAACAATTTTTATTCAATTATGATGCAATTATGATGCTTGCTACTATTCAAGAACGTTTTGAAATCCTCACAAATTGGATGTTACCTCTATAAAGAAGAATCACATCACTGAACCTCCCACTTTCTGTGATAGGATCCTATTCAACAGATTCCAAGGAGTGCCTCTCTAATTATTCGTGTACTTGACTACAAAGGTAGCAGTCCGCATCGGTACAAAGCCTGTGCGTTACTCGACACGCTACCATATTCTTTACCACACTAGGGGTGAACCGAATCTACAGCACTCTATAGTACTTCCACCTTCAAAACTAAATTCGGTTTTTTTCTGATTCGAAGCGGATCGGTTAATAACCAAAAAAGTGACCACGAAACTCTGCCAAATTGAATGTTTTTAGCGCACCTTATTGCTGTCAGTACAAAGCGATTTAGGAGCAAGAGAGGAGCAAGCCACCTCTCGAGACAATCGCAGGGATATGCACACATCTACAGTAATCACCTAATTTCGATGGAAGATATCCAACCACTGTAAAGCGCGCATTTCAAAAAAAAAAACTACAGTGGTCGCAGGCATTTTTGAGATTACCCACGGTAACCGTGCTAACACCACACAATTTTACTAATAGTTAACAGGGGTGTCAACATGTTCACCCTGGCTAGTCTCCATGATGCATCCGGACCCAGGAAGGAGAATGTGAACCCGCAGATAAGACTCGAACTGGCGACCTTAAAGGTCCTACGCATTGGTGGTTCAGATTCAAAAGTGGAGGGGGACGGGGCAAGTCCTGCAGGATTACTGTGGATTACGATGAAAGACATCGAAGATCAAGGAATATCATTATGTACCCAGTAAACCATCAGTTCTGATTCTACATTCACTATGCACACTGAACCCGATTTTTGAAATTGACAGGACATGGTCGCTTTCTCAGAAAAAAATGCCATTCAATAGTTGAATACATCTCAATGACTTTTCAAAAGATGACGACAGATAAAGATAAAGACACCTGAAAATTATGAACCATGCTCCGTTACATCTACCCAGATAGCTAGCTGCCAGAAGTGATTAGCCAGTGACACCCGCTGTATCCAGGCGTCCTACCGTACGACCATGAGATCGCTGTGGAAGACTAGGACGTGTGCGAAAAACGGAACACTTTGGCTACAGCTTTAAAATCAAGGTAAGGCTCTGATCATAATTAGCGGCAGTTACAGTTAGGATCGAATAAGGTATTGAATGTATTTGAATTCGAATATTCGATTCCGAATGATCGAGGATTGAGATGCTAAAGCAAGAGAAAGCAATAGTCTTGGAAGGAAAACGAGGGAGACTATCTGACCCTCTCTTCCCCTAACATTCGAATAGCTGAGCCAGTTTTTATGCCCTATATTAAACCCACTAAATCCCCTTTTATTCGGTATTAGGAGTGTAAGCACAGAAGCACTTCCTCTGGTAGTCAAGAGTCCAATTTCCAAAGGGGGACCCTACAGTTCCACAGTGCCGATGGAATCGCCACGGAATCGAGAAAGGGCAAGGAACGCCCCAGAGGCACAGCGATCCAGCCCCAGTGCCATTTCGAAAGTGAACCGATCGATAGCCGTGACGTCATCAGCGGTTGGCCAGCGTCCAGCCGGCTGGGCGGGGCCTGCTTACAGGCAGAAGGCGCGTCTGCGTCTCGCGGGGTGGCGTGCTGCCTCGCCGCGATTCGAATTTGGCGCGCGCGCGAAAGGCGGGCCGCCGCGGCCGCGCTGGCTGTCCGCTACGATGGCCATTCGCCCCGATGTCTTGGCCCGGGCTGGGTACGCATCTTAGTCGCGGTTCCAGCACGTGACTAGATCCCTACTCAGCCAGGTCCACCACGCTGCTCCACCCTGTTGCCAGCTGCTATTCTGCCCTTATTCGGCTGCTGCTGATATTCCGACTGCTCCGACCCACCTGGCTGCCGCCCGAGCGGCAGTTGCCTCGTGATCCGTGGTCTGTAGATCGAATCACAGCCAACTGCTGCTCGGGAGGTGTGTTGCCTTCAACCTTTCCGTCCTGGCGTCGTCTGTTCCGACTCCGTCGTGCCGTTGTGCGAGAAGTGCAAGCCTATCGTGTCTCAAAGCGAGTTTTACGAGCTTTGGCACATGTTAGGCCGGCAATGCCGCCCGGTTACGTTCGTGCTGTGCCGTGTGTGTCCTTCCAGTTTCATTTCTGCATGCTTTCTTTCCTGGCGTGTTTTGCGCCTCATTGTGCGGTGTGTCGTTCGGTGACCACATAAATAGCGTTGTATGCTACGAGTCGCGCGAGAGGCCATCTGTACCACAAAGGATGGTTTATAATGGTTAAAGTGGCCTTGACGTTGCATATTACCGCGGGAGGAACTGGTACAAGCGAGATGACAAGATTCCATGAATGGCATAGCAGTGAGCGAACAGGTTGTGTTTTGCTGACGATCTGCATGTATAATTTGAAATTTCTGCACAGTCAATATAGAGTTCTAGACGAAAAACGGAGCCTAGTCTCATTTCGTAGCTCTTTTGATCTTCGAAGAGATCGATTCGACGCTTTGAAATGGCGTGCTGTTTTTCTATCTTTCGCCTTCCTCATCCACAACGAAGTTTGTAAGAACGATCTAGTGCGCAGCACGTGCGAAGTAGGCTGTGCCTCAAGCGAAGGGTAAAAAGGTTTGCTTGCTTAACCCGGATGCATCATTAAGATCACCTAGGGTGAAACATTTTAGATGATGAGGGAGATGGGTAACACTAAGATCTGGAGGCGAACGTAACTCCTTCCAGCTTAAGCAAAGCTCTTTCGAAACTTCTGTGATCATGGTTAAAACACCGTAGTGAGATCGTCAAATGTGTAAAGGCTCGGCAATCATTAGCGAAAATAACATCTCCTCATGACATTACCGAGGCAAGCTGGATACGTCCGTCAGCAAGGTAGCGAGTCTCTTTCCCCAGTTTCACACTGAACAGAGGCTAAATGCTTGCATCAGTTCTTTCATCCATATTCTGCTTTCTCCTATTTTTAGATTTTGGTTGGTTAGAAAAGATGAAGACATCCAGTATCCACAAAGTGGTGTAGGTTAATGTTGAGGTTTCCTTGATACCTTTGGTTTTCGTGAAGTGTCTCGTATTCACTGATAGTTCCATGTTCAGTTTTCTATCGTTTTTAATTGCAACTTTTAACAGCTTAAGTGACACAGTTTCGGTTCAATGTATTAAAAACATAAGGTGAAGAAGTGCACAGTTAGTATGAATGGTCTCGACTCAGAATCGACCAGTTGGTCCTTGTTACAGCGGTAGATTTTTCATCGTTCGCGAGCAGTTTTTCTTCCGAGGCTATTTGTGGCTGTTTTGGGACGCGCGGAGTGCGTATTGTATTTGAAAGAAGATGTGGTAGTGCTCTAACGAACATCGATTGCTTCCGCTGCGCAATTGAACGAACTTCTCTTGAGTCAAAATCGTTCGTAATCACCAATTCTAGTAGCTGATCTGGCTATCCATGACTAATCGATACGAGATCGATTGCTGCCAGCGTTTTTTTTTCTTTGTTGGGCAGGTCTAATCCCGTTGAGCAAGTTGTTGAGGTGTTTGTTACCGCTACAAGTCTGAACCTGTGAAAAGTGCGTTAACATGTCAGAGTGAGATCGTAAGTGCAGCCGTTCGAAAACGGTTCCTCCGTAGGAAACCTTTTCAAACTCTTGTGCTAGTTGTCTAACCTCTCTCGATTGCCCACGATTACAGGCTAACTCGATCAATGCGAAAGTGCGAGTGAACGCCGTGGAGGGAGGAGCGAAATGGCACCGAAGAAGCCGCGTGTACAGAAGTTTATAGAAGAAGTGGGCACATGGGTCGCAGTACAGCTCGCAATTGTACTGTATTCGCAGCTGGACGTTCGCCAACTTGTCAGCTACACACAGATCGGCGCAAGGTTCATAACAGCGTCGATTAGGTTGGAGATGAGCTCCGAGTCCCTATTGCTGTATCTTCTTAACAATGGGTCAAATGATGTACTTACGTCGTTTTACAGTGTTACTGCACGATCTTTACATTGAACAGTCGTTGAACGATGTGAAACTTCATCAACACTTCATTCATCCCCGAAAACCCATGTGACTTCTCGAATCCTTGACTTTTCTGCGCGGAGTGTATGATGGACACACGTTACGTATTTGTCTAAGGGGGCCTCACCAAACCATGAAATAACTATGTCAAGCCGGTTGTGTTCGGTTTTCATAAATCCAACTTATCAAATGAAGTGCACTCGTTGTCCACGTTCTATTGAAAACAACGTTTAGCTGTTACGGAGTTGTCGCTGCATGTACAGTGAATCCTCGCCGACGAGGCCACCACAGCGGTCGGGGATCCAGAGGCGGCGCGTATGCTGTTAGCTTCCAAGCCGCCCACGTCGCAGCCAAATCATTGGCTGATACCATGAAGATAACGATGAAACGTGATACGCAGATTACAGATGGTGACGTGGAGTGCTGGCAAGCGTGGCTGCCTCTGGATCTCTGACCGCTGTGGCGGCCTCGTCGGCGCGGATTCACTGTATGCAGACTTTTTGTACTGAACATCTGCAGTGGTCGTCAAAAGCGAAAAAAAATCATGCTTACTATCATTTTCTTTATTTTCAAAGGAATCATGCACCATAACTTCATTCTGACACCCTCTTCTTCAAGGAATACTGATTTCTAGTGTACAACTGATTTTAATCTTGTAGTACTTCTTTCTCATAAGTTGATAAATCACATAGCGGAACAGTACGACAATCCGTATCATTCCTTAGGCCTATGGACTATGAGCAATTTATACTAGATTCGTGCGTTTGAGGCGCGTCTGTCTATAAAAAAGGATAAAGTGGTCGGCGTTGATCTATCCCGTCATGTGGGATGCGCCACGCATTCGACTTCATCTGAGCATCGTAGAGGCGTTGAATGCTTATGTGCCCTATACAGTGACTTGCGGGGAGGGGGAGGGGGGGCATCCGATGAACATAGTCACTGCTTCATCCTCCCAGACTCCGCTGGTACCAATTCACCGACCCCGGAGGGATGGATGGCTTGGTTGGCCACAGGCGCGATCGAACCACCGACTGTGTGCGTGCGCAGCGAGCCTCTTACCACTGCGCCACACGCGCCCCGATTGTTTATATGATGAAGGATTGGGCTAGTCGCATCGCTGCAGCAGCCCATACGCACGCGTTCACGGCCCCGCTTCCATTCGTAGTGGATGTGTATGCCGTGCTGACAGATCTTCATGAAAACACTCCACAAATGAATGTGTGCATCTGACTAGTACTAATTTCCCTATATCTCACAGCGGCGCTATCGCTGCGACCGTTCACCACCAACAGATTTCGGACAACTGTCTCTACGCCAGCAAGCTATCCAACGCAAATTGGGTGTTAAGACATGAGAACTTGTTATATTTTGTTATCATCATTTTCACTCGTTTTCTCCACAGCGACGCTGTCGCTACGAAGCATGCCATGGGGCTTACAGGCAATAGATGGAGATGTTTGTTAACCACAATTTATACTAGATGTATGCGTTGGGCGGGCGTGCGTCTACTTGGTGGAGGATGGGCCCAATAGCAGCAGAAGCGCAGGTCAAACGCACGTGTTTGCGGTCTTGTGGCTACGCGGCTTTTTCTCTCGTGGTAAACTTGCCGCGCAGACCGGTCTGTGCTCCTCTTGGAAAATCCTTCGCGAATACATGCGTGCGTCTGACGCGCGTCTGATGCACGTATTTAGTACAAACTGTTTTTTTTTCTCAGGCATTCAGGCGGGAGCCCCGAACTAAAAAATGATGACTCTTCACCGGTGTGAGCAGGAATCGCCAAAAACTGAGAGTTTTTGTCTCGCAACATCCCAAGTTTTTCCGCAAGCTCCGGCGGAAGGCCGCATTTTGTCCCGAAAGTTAACACGATGTAGGAGACCTCATCTTGTTCCGGAATTCATATAACCATCGGTAATCCATGAGCAATATCAACCCACAGTTTTATGAGTACAACAAAAATGTGTCATTACAGTGAACCGCAAATAAACCACGGACGAGAAGGAGAACATCAGCGAAAGTGATGCAACAATGCGGAAACAGCGCGGAGTGCGTATTCTAGTCTATCATGATGAATTTTTCCCTGCTTCTTTATCACAAGCGAATAATACGAGGGCGGTTTGAAAAGTTTCCGGAATGACCACCAAGGAGTTGTTCTTTCTCATAAATTTTCATGCAGTTGTGTTGGCCAGTTCTTCACATGAATTGACTATAAATCTCGATTTGATATGTTCAAGGTTCTGCTTTTGACAAGTGGATCAACTTGTGCAACTTCAGTTGCGCTCAATTGCAGACAGATGTGAAATTTGGGCGGTTGTTAATTCCTTCAATAGGAGGGGATAACCGCAAGTAGACCAAATAGTACTTCGATGGTGATTTTGAAGAATCATTACCTTCGTTTTCCACCCGCAGTATCTGAGTTTTAAGAACCAGCCGCAGCAGAACGCGAGCAAACAACAAACCATATGCGAAATGCCGAAAAATGTCACCATTTTGAAGAATATGAATAAAATCGTTGACAAGGTTTTGAAAGATGGGATACAAATAAGTGCTGAATGGGGGAGTTTAGAGCATCTCTAACGAATGATCAATTTCTATTCTACCTGACAAACTGAGTATGAAAAAACATTTTCAAAACACTGTGCCGCATTTGGCCAACCCCTCACAAAACCGCATTCCAACATGGAAGTCAGCCAGTTCTTTTAAAAGGGATGAGTTTCATTCCAATCCGAGATTGTGATCCGTATTGAAGGTTAGATTACCCGCTACAACCTGGCTGCAATGAAGGCGATGGAAACAGTAGGTTAGACACGAGAGTTAGACACCCATTGGTTCTGAAGGAAAATGTGCCGGCCAATGAAGTGGGATGGTGACGATATCCGTTGTTGGGAGTTCATGGGAGGGATGGGGAACCTATCATGGCTGAATATTCGCCAATATTTGTGGAAGCTCTGGACGTGAAAACTCGACCGACACGCATGAGTTGGCCAAGAAATAGAAGTTGTCCCTCCATGTCAGGATGACATCGACTGCATGGGTCACCACTTGGAAAAAACTTGTGATAATAAAATCTAAAACTTCACATCATCCAATGAGTTTTCTGATTTAGCTTCCTCGTACTTCTACCTGCCAGAGAAGCCTAAGGTCCCCGCATCAGAGAAGAGATTCCGATCAAACGACGAGTTAATCATGGTCCAACCCGGTTGTTTTGAGTACTCCAAGTAAATTCATTCTAGGTAAAGAATGGACGAATGAAAACAGACCGTACCACGTTTGCTGGGCTTCAAAGAGATCGTATTGAGAAATGAGATAGTAATTGCATCCGATTTTTTTTTGTTTTCATAGTCATTCCGGAAACTTTTCAAACTGCCCTCGTAGCACAACGTTCACACATTGAATTCTAATTAAAACATACCCACAGCTTATTGGTGAACACTGCGATCGTTACGGTAGCCATGGATGATTCATTCCACTTATTACATTGTGGAAATCATGGTGTGACTCTCCACAGGATGTGTAAAGAACTTATTTAGAGGACAAAACGATAATGGGATAAACGGTAAATCAAGGAGATCTTCGAGAACTGACAATGAGAGGCGATTCAACACGCGTTTTTACCACTACCAACATCATTTATATTGCCAGTTGGTTTCGAGAACTTTTGAAAATACAAAGTCCAGGAATACTCTAACTTATACAGTAGTGTAGACTACTCGTCACGATCACTAAAGCTGAAGACGGCAATGTTTGACGCTAACAGTTCGACGTACTAGCGGACATAATTAGAGCGAGCCAAGCAAGCGAGCCAAAGCGCTGAGCGACTGCCATGAGAGGTGCTATAGCTCACTTGCAGCAAAGCGAAAGTTTTGGTTTTGAACGCAAATAATACTGTGGTTGTGGATGATAACAAACAATATTGACATTGACGAGAAAGGGTTGCATGTGTCACGAACGGTATTCACTAAAGAAGGTTTGGCAGATTCTGCAATTTGCAGAACGTCAGAATGCTTTCTTAAGAACAAAAATGCATGGTTACACTGGGATGTCAGCGAAGATTGATTCCAACTTGGCTGGTATTTTACGCAGCATGTTGTTGTGTTCTGCTGTTCGCACCGTGCAAAGGTACACATTTGGTCACATTTTTTTTGGAACATTTAGTCGTGGAACAGAAGCTGCTGGCGTATCGTTGCTGGCACGTTATCCATAAGAAGGTAAATACATGTCATGGCGGGCTCATGCTGATTTTGCCATGGTGAGTAGGAATATAGTTCGAGAGCTGAGCTTTTTTTTGTGCAGCTAACACAGAAGAAGAAATCCAACCCTCTCCAAAAAAGCAAAGGCCCACACCAAATTTATAAATTTGGCTTGCAACATAAGTATTACGATGGTCCTGTGAGCAGTTCCGCACCTGATACATTATACGTATAACGTTGACGATATTCTTGAAATTTCTCCAGCATCCTTCCCCCCTCCCACCTCTCTGCCGTGTTTCGATCAGTCCCTTGTGGGCTACATTCGTACATATGCGCTTATTCTCACGGTAGTTCCCGCTATCATTTGAGCAAGTCAGCTCAAGAAGCTGAAATACGCTATCAATTAAAATCTATTCACACACATAGATGGGATCTTCTTAACAATAAGGGGACCTAGTCCAGATGTGCGAAGCACCATGTCATTACTGCGCTACTCTCCATATTTACCCCTTCAGAGTATCACTTGCCTCTTTCCTTTCCCCAAGGCATTCTTTGTAAGAAATTCTTTGCTAAGATTGAGTTTGCTGAGTTGATCAATTCCCTTGCTGCAGTTCAGAGATCAGCGTTGACTCAGACTCCCGATAAAAGAGCGAATCAATGGCGTTGCTAATGACTATGATTATGTTGTTGGTTTAATAAATTACTGATAAAAATTGCTGTGAAACTCAAAAGATCAAAATTCCGAAAAAAAATCCACACCATTTTATCATTTGGTAATGTTCATTAAGCAGATAACCTCAAGTGCAAATGGGATATTTCACTGCACGCAATAAAAACCAGTCCACACACTTACATATACATATGTACATATGTACATAAATAGAGGATCTCAGGTCATCTGCCTTCTGACTGTACTAATATTCGTGAGTACCTGTAGCATCTCCCCAAGTAGAATTAGAGAGAATTCAGAGGTATGCATTTTTTCACAGGATGCCTACCTAACATTACGGAATTGTGCTACAGCACAACATGACTATCATACCCGTGATAAGCATTGTGAGTTGATACATATATAGCGTTCCTAAAAGAAATAAAGGAGAAAGGTGTGGACCGCTAGACCAGTAGTCAGTGAAATGTTCCGAAATGACTAATCAATCGTTCCATGAGGGCCCGACTTATACAGGAAATATACCATAAGTTATTGTAAAACGTTTGAAAACACTCATTTGTTCCTCCGCCAAGAACTCATGCTTTCTTCCGCTCTTTCCCCTCAAGAATAAAAAGTTTCAATGTATCTTTCAGTTAAAAGCCAGTTTTCACGAGGGTTTTACCTTAGCCTCGAAACAGATTTTCCAAAAAAAGCTGGTTGTTGTGGCATGTGTTTTTGAAAAATCCGCCAAATCTTCCAATAGGATTCACAGCTTAGATGCCTCTCAAAGCGAAAGATCTTTCCGAAGTCGCTCGGGGTTTCCCATCAAAACGGGCAATCAAAACGGACATCTAGAAATTTGGGAATGAAAAGCGACGGCTACCTCGTGCTCCCAGTGACGGTAAATTTTCACCAAATTTGTTTTCGAGAAATTTTCCCCCTGGAAGACAAGACAGGGGCCAGGGAAGGAATATATGTGAACTGAAAACTGAACTAAAAATGCTTCGAAATAGCTGTGCAATTCTCTCAATAGGCCCAGAAATATGTATGTAGACCAACTGTGCTCCTCAGAACCTATGAATTGGCTTTCTCACCCAAGCAACTTTTGGAACAGCCTCGTTCTGGCACAGGAGGTATAGTCCACGTGAAGTATAGCCCCCTGAGTCGCACTTGCTGGCGACAGTGCCGTCGCGGTGGGAGCCGAAATTGGCGAAGGGGAATCGCCAACTTTGGCGAGTGGCCGTCGCCAGTGTTGGTGACTGTGGCAACGGTGCCTACCGATAGTGAACCGTCGCTAACACTGGCGATTGGTGACTGTCGTCGCTGGCGAACGCGATGCAGGGTGCTATACTACAGGTAGAGTATGGCGCCGGCCTGTGCCCTTATCATCACAGACCTTAAGTCGACTTTGCATGTTCACTCGTAATAGTCGTCAAGAGTACGAGAAGATTTTTTTCCTCCACCTAAAGCCTTGTCAAAGGGCGGCGGCCGTTACTTGTGGCTGTCAATTGCCAAGAGGCCCTAGTTGGCCGCTAGTTGTCAGCAAGGCGTTTTATGTTCCTCTTCATGAGCAGAGAGCTCGTCTACTAGAACTTCGACAGAGACATGACTTGCAACGGCTATCAAATTGGACCAGTCTCTAGTTGTGCCTCTGATTGTGAGCTAGAAAGGGGTAGAGCTATACTCACCGTAATAATTACCATTACGTCAACATCAAAGTTATAACTATGCACAATACAAATAGGGCAAGTGCTTTGATCATTCTGATGATGCTTTAACAGCTTTTGAGATGGATCTGTTTACACAGCAAAGTAAGGCCCGCTCCCAGTTGCTGTTTTGCTCGGAAATTGGATCTGTGCATGTGGCTGGCACAGAAAACCTGAACTGAAGATTGTGCTGAAATTTTTCCGTCATATCCTAAGTCTCTACGGTGTGTTTGTGATCCGAGAAAAAGGTCAAACCCAGCTCTATCAAGCGAGGCCTAGCACGATGAAGAACATACAGTAGCGAGCAAAAAGATTGCAATTTTTGGTTTTTAGTCTGTAACATCGTTCAAAGCGAAGCCTGGAGGTTCAAATTTTTACGGAAGTTGTAGATACCCATGCGAGTCTGAAATAAGTTAAAAACTCCTCATTCCATCAACTTCACATTTTTTTAAGAAAATTTTTTCTCGCAAAGGTCGAAATCTGTAATTTGACACAGTCCGCAATGTCTCACGAAATGACGTCTGTCGTTGATATCTGACCTGGAATCGCTTCCATATAGCAGAGTTGACCCGGTTATACCAGAAAATGTGCATGAACTGACCACAGGTACACATCTGCGAGGACTATGTGAGCTTAATTCAGCAGTGGTTCTCCATGGATGTTCCTGTCACCTTGGCTCCCTCCATTAGCTCTGTTCAAGAGAGAAGGATGCTGCTGACACTCCTATAAGTTTAGTTGGAGGTGTTGTGTTCTAACACATTCCATTGCTCCCTCATAATTCCGAAATGTTCCGTCTGGTTGCAATGAAGCCAATTGTGCACATAATGGAGAATAAGTTTTGAATTTTTTTCTATCTGGCGGAGGAAGGTACCTCAACGATCCCATTAGTGATAAAGATCCCCCATGATTGCTAGAATATTGCCGTGTATATTATAGTTCATGAACCGTTGGATTTCTCGAAACAGTGTTACTCGAAGTGAGGAGTGCTGTTCACTAGCAAGCGTACGAGTGCTCCCTTCCTCCACACACTAGTTTTCACGCTTCGTCTAGGGCTTTTTTCTTTGAAAATGCCTAATTTATTTCGCTCCATCGAGTTCAATCCGAATTAGCCAGTTTTCACAGTGATGGGTTACAGTATCCCAGCTCGGTGTTGTCTCGTAAAGTTCATTGCAACTTTGTAAAACCTACCCATCAAATCCATGGCGGCATAAACTGTAATATACGCGGCAATATTCTAGCAATCATGGGGGATCTTTATCACTCATGAGATCGTTCAGGTATATACCTTCCTCCGCGAGATACAAGAAATTTCAAAACTTATTTTCCATTATGTGCACAATTGGCTTCATTGCAACTAGCCGGAACATTTCGGAATTATGAGGGAGCAATGGAATGTACAGTGCGTTTCATAAATATGTAGGCACCCCAAAATTTATAGGTTCCGCTATAGTGCGCTGGTTTTTGGAAACCATCACCACACCTTGGAATTGGCATCTCGGAAAACCCTTTTTCCACAATTTTCAGATCACGACCTGTAAAGCCTTGTCCGCGGGCTCAAATTTTCCATATCAGCTCGATACCATGCCGTTTCATAAATATGTATGCAGTACGAACAGACTTGAATTTGTTGATCTTGAGTACACTACAAACTGAACAAACGAATGTATCTGCATAAATAAGGTGTTATTATCACGATGCAATGCCCATTTCTCTTTTATGAGGAGATGGACACTAGCTGAATCACTCCAGTCACCTCTGGGTTCTGAAGTCACGCTACTGCCAGCGTTTTGGACTCTTTCTTTAGGAAACATCGACCGATTTTTGTGCAACTTTACTGATAACAAGCGCAAGAGGTTTTCTGCGCATCCTCTTTTGCAGTACAGTCAAGATTTTCGATTAGCACCGAGATCAACCCTGCAGGATAACCCTAAATTTGATCAAGGACCTGTGGGGAATACTGATGCAAGGTGTATGCGCCAATTCCCTCCATTACAATCTCGTCGACGAGCTGGAAGTCATTGTAGTAAATGCATGGGACGTTCTGGAGTGTAGCAACATCGAAAACCTTGGGAATGGTACTTAAAATAGGATTTTTGAATTAATTCATAATGAATAAGTTCTTCCAAGCTACTAGAAGACAATTATTTCAGATAAACTTTCACGTTTTTCCACTGCCTACATATTTCTGAAACGGTCTGATATAGGACTGATATAGAAAATTTGAGCCGGTTGGCCAGGATTTAGAGATGGTCATATGAAATTTTCAGACGAAGGGTTTTCCGACATGACAAATTCAATGGAATGGGCGGTAGATCTCAAAAATCAGAACAATGTTGCAGAACCGAAATTTCTGGGGTGCCTACATATTTATGAAACGCACTGTATTAGAACACAACACCTTCAACTAAAATTATAGGAGTGTTAGCACCATCTTTCTCTTCTTAAAGGCAGCACCCACGGAAATTTTCGACTCTAAGATCTCAGCATACTTCGGATATATCGAGGATGCTCAACACTTCCTTAAAGACGGAATTTTCCATTCGCACCAAAAATCCTGTATTTGGAAGTCTATAATCATCGTACTTCCGTCAGAGGTGGTCGAGTTGCGCGAGCCATGGGATGCCGACCGATAGCGAAAGATCGATAAGGTCGTCTTTTTCAGCAGGCGAATTTTGTCAAAATCAGTTATTTTTTATAAACTGCGGCCTCTCCCGCACTGTTGCAACAGAAATAATAAGTGGGAAATTAACACCGGTCAACAAAGAGGTCATTCAAAAACCAAAACATCTCGCAAAGAAATGAGAAAAAAATTGAAATCTCGTGAAAAAAAAGCTATCTCTAATACCAGTATTCAGCTATAATGACCGTAGAGCTCTAATGAGAAAGGATTGCAATTATGGGAAACAAAATTGAGAAATTTGAGAAGACCGGAGTATTTCCCTAGGCATAACAAGGAAATTAACCGAAGAACGGGATGGATTGGCGAATAGATCAGCTGCAAATCAATGTTTCTCGCGCCCCAAAAAGATTTCGGTGCTCTAACACAACCGAATGCAACCGAGAAAACACGTACAATCAGCTGATAAACAAGTCCGTCTCATCCTAGGCGATTCCATTGAAAGTGAGTAAAAAGACACTTTCAACGCAGCTTGTGCCGCGAAAGTATCCCCCAAATCCTGGGTCTTCCAAAACGTTCGGAATGTTCGCAAAGAAATTCTCCGTGGGTGCTGCCTTTAACAGAGCTGATAGAGGGAGCCAATGTGGCAGGAACATCCATGGAGAACCGCTGCTGAATTAAGCTCACATTGTCCTCGCAGATGTGTACCAGTAATCAGTGCATGCGCATTTTCCAAAATAAACGGGTCAACTCTGCTATATGGAAGGGATTCCAGGCCAGATATCAAAGACAGACGTCATTTCGTGAGACATTGCGGACTGTGTCAAATTACGGATTTCGACCTCTGCGAGAAAAATTTTTCTTAAAAAACGTGAAGTTGATGGAATGAGGAGTTTTCAACTTATTTCAAACCCGCATGAGCACCTACAACTTCCTTAAAAAATTGAACCTCCAGGCTTTGCCTTGAACGAAGTTAAAGACTAAAAACCAAAAGTTGCAATCTTTTTGCTCGCTACTGTATCACTACTGCAGAGCAATAAGCCTGCAAGCGATGTATAATGACTTGTGGCCTCCGTGGTTTGTGCTAGTAATAAGTGTTTAGTGTAAGCAGTGAACGCGTGTTACCTTGACAAGAACTACGCAGTATGTAACTACAAGTCTGAGGGGATGCTGCAGAACCGCAAACAAAGCTTCAAAAAAGAAAGGATTTTCTGTGATTTTGAGGCTGTTTGCGTATTACATCGGCAAATCAGTACACTTTAGTAGTGCAGAAGCTTAGGAAACGATCCCTGAGCTGGAATCTTGCCTCTGAACTATAAGATTTGAAAAGGTGGGAAGTTCCGTTAATCAAAAAAGTATTCGGTTGATTCATAAATTCTGTCCCTATAAAAAACTTCCCGTTAGAAATATTAGGTTGAGGAATTATAAACGTCTGTTCCAGGAGCAGGTAAAAATTTTTGTTAAGACAAAGGTTCAAGAGCGCAATCCAAGGGACACTTTTTTCCTTAATCAGTAACTCTTTTCCTTCTTCCACACAAGAAACCAAAGCCTTAGTTAGAGAGTTCGGTTCGTTGTGGGTCAAAATGTTGACCCATCCAAATTCTGGTTCCCTCAATCTTTTTTTATGTGTTTCTTCTCCAAAGAATGGTAGGTCCACGGGTGCAAACAACAATTTTGTAGTGTCAAGCCTTGGCTATGAGGCGGTTATTTGAGGGACACCAAAATCCAGTTTTGGAAATGGATGCAGTCGAAAAACTGATTGGCACCATGAAATCCGGTTCAGTTACCCAAGTTTGAGGTATTTTTGAGGAGTCGTTTTCTGCGCGTATGTGACCGAGAGGCAAAACGAACTTACTCTTACGGCATTACATGAAGTGTGGTGCAGTTCTATCGGTAATATGCCTTGTAAAAGTTTGTACACCATGCAAGAAAAGACTCCAAATTTCTGATCTGTCACCTTCCGAATTTATTTAAAAATCGAAAGTTGTAGGAACCTAAGCAATTCTTGTATCAGTAGACGCGTGGTAGATCGCTCTTCAAAATGAACACAATCACCTTCAAAAATTCCAATGCGGGTGAGAAATATGAGCACGAATTCAACGGACATTTATAATTCCTCGACCTAATAGATAACATTGCTGCAACCCATTATCAAGCAATGGTAAACTAGCTGACACTGTTTCCAAACTTGCCACAACTTTTATACATGTTTGCATCAACGTCGCTATAGGAAGAGTCTAGCTTAAAGGCAGGGGCCCAGCTGACTTTCGTGGTTGTGGTAATAGCAGGTTCAGCATCTGCTCGGCACGCTGATTCCAGTGGTATACACGAATTGTCTCAAAATAGTCTTTAGAGGCAGTGTCAAGGCAAAATCCTTAAGCTTGAGTGCTCATTAGATTACTTAGATTACGAAAGCCGGTCGAGGCATGTGCCGAAGTTTCAGCGAAAACGTCCCAGAAATAGGCGAGATATTCGCCTTAGACCCAGTACCCAAATCCATCTCCAGTGCCCAGCCCGCCCCTTCGACGATTTCGTGATGGCAGATCAAACCCTGTCTGAGATGGTCAAGACATGTTCCTTTGTCTGACATTCTGGTCCCTCTCCATTCTGTTATGTTAGGGATGGCACTCTCCCCAACATGGCTCAGCTCGTTGAACACGTATTCTCGAATTTGACACGTACTGCAATCGATACCGGTCCAGAATTTCGACTACAATTGAGGAAGAAAACTGGTTAGTAGTAAAACTATCAACGAAAAGAGTAAAATGATGTTGTAAATGTGTCTCAGGAAGCTTTAGAGTTTATGATCAACAGTAATCAGCTGAGTTTTCTAAAATGTAGGAGCTCGAGAAGCCTCATTGCCACCTTTTTATTCTTGGCCGGACAACTCGTCCACATCGTAACTTTTAATCCTCTGAAGGGGTTTTTACAGTTTTTAGCAAGTCACGGTGCGGCGCGGCGCGAGAAGCCACTCGTTGCGAGCTGACTTCTCGCATTTTAACTCGCGGTAGGGTTGCGGCAAACGTCGCAGGTTGCCGCAATGAAAGGACTGGAAATGCTTCATCAGCATAATTTGACACGAAAGAAGTATGGTTTTTCCTAAGTAAAACAGCGAAATAACTGTCACGAGAGGTGAGCACAAGTTTAATGAGAGAAATCACTTAGAAAAAACAAACATCAAACAAGAAAAATGTTCAAAATCCATGCAACTGCGAAGAACAACTGATTTGCCGCGTTGCCGCAGCGGCAAAGAATGCCCCCGAGCATTCCTCGCCGCAGCCCGCAGTGCGAGCTCGTAAAATGACGCGCCGCGGGAAAAAGTGTACAATGACCACCTTGCGGCATTTGACGCAGCGAGCTCGCGCCAGCTCGCACTGCGTTGTCGCGTCCTATGCTTAAACATAAGACGCGGCGCGACGCGTCGAAACTGTAAAAACCCCTTGAAGGATATGGCACCTCCCGGGATCCACCAAATTTTAGCCACTTCGATTCCTTCGAGAACGGGGTCTTCGTCGCTTTTGTGCCTGTTGCTGTACCTTACTGGGACTGTCATGACGAGAAGGTCCAGGATATATTGCTATCTACATACAACATACGAAACGAGGTGGTACCCTGCCTTTAAACTAAAAGCCTTCCAACGCCGCTGTACCCCACTGGTATAGCACAGATAGAATTTTCCTCCCAGAAAAGATCTTTCGGTAGGATAAGGAGGTTACACCCTGATTGAGCTGGGTCTTGGTAGTAATCTACATGAGAAGTGACATCCCATCGGTTCCTCTTCACTTTCAAGTTCGCTTCTGCCGAAACGGTGGCAGACCACAAGTTTAGAATTTGTGCAGGTATTTCTGCGGAGGTCCGGCCGGGAATCCAAGACCTCTACCAAATCGTTATCTAGCGTTAGAAAACAAGTTGACAATTCCGTTTCCAGTGCAGTATTTTCCACTCAGTTTTGAACAAAATCTACTGCCACATGTCACAAATTCTCTTAACACTGGCAGGAAAAGAAGTGAAGAATTCAGACTAGTCCCTTGCTGTGGTGTGGAAGTACTCTATTCACAGATAATCCCAAGCCTTTAGAAGCTCTTGCTCCGAGTATTAAACAATTTAATGAGAGCAAATCAGTTTTTGTCCTTAAATGAATACCATAACGAGAAATCTGCGCAAATGAATACTAAAAATAGTAGTTATGAGGAAGCGGACGTGAATTCCTGTGCAAAACAACGTAAAAATGTCTGCTAGAGCGGTTTTCTGTTCTTCCTTCAGTACTTAGAGAGGGAATGGAACTTGTTAGGCTTACAAAGCTCCAGACTTGAAGTTATACGGAGTGCTTACGCCAGTGTACGATTAATGATGGTGATTCGATTCGATGAGCAAGTTCTAACCGTGTCGCATATCGGCGTATTCGCAGCAAATCTTGGATCTCATACCCATGGCAGGTGGTCTTTGACAATCTCTGTGACGTTTTTCTGTTATCCAGGCCTACCCAGGCCTTGTATTCTTCGATGTGCTGGTAAGTGACCCTTTTGCGCCATCTTACACGTTGGCATCACATGCGGGCCTAGTCTACACAAAAATATATTTGGGTGATGGAAAAATCTTGACTGACAGCCTAGTTGTTGCTAAGATTCATAGTGCTAGGTATTATTTGGAAGAATCTGTATGACTGAGCAGATGAACAGCAGATGAACAGATTGGATGCAAAATGCCAAGATAAGTCTAGGAGCGCACATCGTAGCCTCGTCCCCGTAATTCTGGACCACCCTGTTGACACACATTATCTGACATCCATTGCTAGTTCTATAGAGACTGGAAGAATGGAAACTAAGCTGCTGCAGTGAAGTCCCACATTATCTGCTATCGTGTTTTTCTAATTTTTTAAAGAAACTCCACCATGCTTTTCCTGATTTTATGTACAGGGCGACCCGAAAGTCTTTGGTCGGTGGTCATGACTATTTGTGCCCATGAGGCTGTAGAGAGGTAAAAACCATTTTCTGAACTGCTCTGTTGTCTAAGCGCGCCGTTGTGCGTCACTTCTAAACTGTCCGATCGGAACATAAGAGGTCGTCTTGTGAGTTAATTAGTCTTGAGTGTTGAGAGCAAGATTAGATTTAGAAAAAAACTCTGAAGAAATCCTGTAATCTGCTATTGCGGAGGCAAATCCAGTGCGGAGCGGTAGGTCGCGCCCGTGCTTCTGGCATCCGCGAAGTGCACAATCCCATTGATGCTCACTGCATGTTAATGATGGGCAGAAAACCACAGTTTGGCCGACCGGGCTGAGAAGATTGGGCTACTAGGGATTGAAGCAATGAACGCCATGCTAGCATGCATGTGGATTGTGCGCAACTTACGTATTACAGCCGCCCTGTGCGGTAAATAACCAATCTTTCCCGCATACTCACGTACTCTAAGCAATGCAGCACACCAATATTTCCTCAAGATTGATAAAGTTAGACAAGAATTGATAGGCTCAGATGTTTTAAAGGTGATACCGAAACAGCACAAGGTTGGTGATATGGAAAGACAGGATCAACATGTTTCCACCTCCATCCCCCTCCGCCGTCATCCATGCGAGAAGGCCACAAATTCCATCCAACGGTCCATCAAAGCGGGCAAGTTTTACAAACAACAAACACGAATCGTTGCGGTAGGTATCATTTCCGCTTGGGCTAAAAATCGAATGGGACAGCCTAACGATGTACTATAATTATACTCCTCCTCGAACAGCAAACAAAACAAAGGCTTCGATTAATTTATTTCCAAAAAAATATCCCGCACTGAAACATAATCGCAAGCGAAATAAATATGACTTAATCCGAAAAATTAATCACAATGTCGATACACCGCTATACAACTCTAACGATCCTCAGAGCTGTGGCTAGCTTCGCCAAATCTGAAAAAAGGAGGCAAAATTAGGTGAGCGGGAGCTGAACAGACTTGTCGCTTACCTCCTCAGCCTCCGCAGCCTGACCTCCTCTTCAGCTGGCGATCTTGTGACTGCTCTCGAAGGTGACGGAGGATCAGGCGAGATTGTCGCTTCACCGGACATCGTTGTATCAGTTGCCGTACTTAGCAATGGTGACGATCGCGGCGCAGTTGGGGAAGGTCCAAACAAAGATTTTGAAGTTGAGGGAGAGTCCACAGAAGAAGACTAAAACGAAGAAACCACTTCTACCCATGTTAGAAGACAGCTGTCGTTCTCAGATGAATTCAGAGTGCAACTACTTAGAAACTATAAGGTGTAAAACATTAAACTTTGAACTTTGAAAACATAGAAGTTATACAGTACTGTGCACCAGCCTTTTTGGAATAAAGCTGAATCTCGTCATTACGGTTCGAACTCACCTCTCCGCTCGTTCCGTTCTGCTTCACATGAGGGTCGCGCTGTGCAGACTCCGATTGCGATCCGCTTACATCGTGAGAGGAACTGCTTTGAGTTACATCCAATTCACTATCGCCACTCCGTTGCTGGTTCACATTCTGTGCAAAGAGCGCTTGCCATGCGTTGTCTGGTGCAGGAGTAGGCATTGGCACAGGCAAAGGGGCGGCCCTGAGATGAAGGCTCTCATAATGAAGAGAAAAGCCATCTCTAAGAGCAGCAACCAGGAATATACATAACGGCGAAAGCTTTTCTAAATCTCGTGACAGCAGTTGGAGTAATTGCTAAATTCCTACTTGTACTACTTATAGTATGCAACTATTTTTCAAGAGGCAACAGTAAGTGATGAGATAAGGATGAGGAACAGTTGCTGGGTGCTTTGCTCCAAGCGACACGTACAACAAATGTTTTGCTGTTGATTCGATGCGTAGATTAACGGTGAAACTAAAACAACTAAAACTGAAACTAAAACAGTTGACGGATCAAAAATGTGAATGTGACAAGTGTTAGATCGTAGTACGTTATCAAATCGAACATCAAGAAATGCTGAAGAAAGTTCCCGCTGCGAAGTTCCTAAATTGTATAGCGGCAAAATAGGAGTCTAGAAGTTCTTGTTCGAAATTCTGCAATTTCTCCTCTTACTTCACGAGTTGGCCTGTCGTGAAAAATTATGGAGGGCACAGAAACCATTTAAAAGAATCAAAAGGCCCTCACCGAGTTCCCCTATAATCTGCTTCCTCCCTTTCGCGTTCCCCAAGAGTTAAAAAATCATCTTGGTCTGACACGAATGCCTACGAGGCAAAAGACGTTGGTGTCGCAATCAAAAGTGTCGTCCCGTGCTATATGTTACCTTGGTTCTGCATCCATGTCTTCAAACACTACTAGGAAGGTCCTCTTGCTCAGAGTTCCACCCACTAATTTTGTGGAGCGACAAGTGCCAATGCTTCATGCTGTTTGAAACAGAGCACACGACTATTCCAAAGTGGGAATATGAGATTGGAAGCAACAGCGAATAAGATACCCAAAGCATATGTAACGCAGTTTCAGAGAAATTGGGGCTACGATTCATGAAACCACGCAAACCAACGACGGCTAGCGAGATTGGTTATTCTATGGATAACGCAATGCTAGGAGACGCGGATCGTCATAGTTGGTTTGCCAGCCTGGTTTCGCCTGGTTATGCAATCATGAATCCCAGCCTGGAAAGCAGGAATCAAAACCCTACCCGAAAATAGCGGTGTACTGTTGCATCTGTGCAACAGCTGCATCCAACAGCGTAGAAATATCGGCCAGCATTTTTATACGACGTTCCAAAGCAGCACGACTTTGCCCTGTAAAACTGTTGCTACAAGAAAAAAAAAACATAAATTCCGTGAGAAAATTCACCTTCTAAAGCACGCAGCTGCTCATCAGTGAGCTGCTCAAATGAAGGCGGTGGCCTGGGCATCTCCATTGGGAATGGGGGAAGTGGTGGCATGAACGGGAACGGTGGGAAATGTGGCTATAAAAAGCACCCACAGTTTTATAAAGGTGAACAAGACCGAAAAACGAATAGAAGTGGAGCTCTCGCACTGATAAAAGAGGTAAAGGAAAAAAAGCCACCAACGTATTACCCACCGGGAATGGAAACGCTCCTTGTTCTGCTGCACCTCCTCCTTCTCCAGCAGCAGCCGCAGCAGCAGGTGCGGTCTGAACGAATTGTGCCTTTTGAAAAATGAAAAACACAAGCAAAAAGTGGACAAGGAACGTACAGTATCCTGAGGAGGTGGTCTAGGCTGGGGCACAGCAAACTGGTGTGCCATGAATGGAAACAGGTTCGGCGGTAATCGCGCATTAGCAATGCCGTTGGGTGCTGCCGCAGCATTGTTCGGTTGCGCAGGCGGAACGGCAGCATTTGCACGTTGGCCGGCAGCGGCTGCAAGCAACATAATTTACATTTCAAAAAAGTTGCTTGAAAAAAATAAGCACGATCAAGAGAGAAGTTATAACTACCTAAGATGTCGGTCCTACATGTAGGGCATGTTTGTTGGCGTTGGAACCAGCTTCTCAAACAGTGAGTATGGAAGACATGCCCACACGGAAGCCGTTTTGGCGTAGATTCCGGTGTCATTTCATCGCGACAAATGATACACGTGGCATCCATAGCTGACAGATCTTCTGCAGACACAACCGGGAATAGGCTGAATAGAATACAAGTATATAAGACCTGTATGTCACAAATAAAAGCGAGAGTTGACCATGCGTTGCATGAAATAATGGTGAAGATGGGGATCATCCAAAATCAGTAGTAAAAGGGCACAAGCTTATTTTGAAAAACAGACTTGTTGCTTTTATATTATTAAAAAGGAGAGTCTATGTAAAGCAGCCGCCGGAACTACATGGGAAGGATCTCAAAAATGTTTTAGAAACCATCTTAACATGCAATTCTAAGAACTCCCTTACAATGACTTGTGAAACGAATAAAGTAAAGCTCATCATAACCTCCAATTACAAGAAAAACTTATCAAAAGGTGGCTTAAAGATAGCAACCACGGAAATTTTTATGTTCGAGATTTGGTGATTTTGGACACTTAGCAACGGTGTCAACAATTCTACGAAAGTTGCACCGTCG
The DNA here is from genome assembly GCA_000688135.1 of Ancylostoma ceylanicum. Classification (NCBI taxonomy): domain Eukaryota; kingdom Metazoa; phylum Nematoda; class Chromadorea; order Rhabditida; family Ancylostomatidae; genus Ancylostoma; species Ancylostoma ceylanicum. The sequence continues at coordinate 11,429 of JARK01001709.1, read as the reverse complement.
TAGCTATTAGCGTTCGCAGGAAATGAGAGACTAATCGTATTTCAACAATTCAACGGGATGAGCTGTAACAGGAAAGGAATGAGCGCTTTTGTTTACAATCTCCCCTTCCCTTATGATAAACTTGCTTTCATTCCAATCCCCTTTCAACTCACGACCGTGCAACTCGGCCATCTTTTGCAAACGGGCTAAAGTGGTGGCAATGGAAATCGCCTTTTTCGTAGGTTTTGTCAATATTAATCACTATTTTCGTCGTCGCTACAGTGCCAGACCTAGGAATACAGTGAAACCTGAGAAAGCAAAATTTCCGTGGGTGCTGCCACGAGTGGCTACTATTGCCATACTCTTTCCATTTCGTTTCAAAAGTTCTTATCAGATTTTATAGGCCGAGACCACCAAACTCACAATCAGCTAGTTTCTGCTTTCTTCATAAGTATGACTTAGGACTACCATGACGCTGAAGTCAACTCTCTCTTACATTTACCTACCGTATCTGCTCAAATAATCCGTTGGCGATATTTTGTGTTGCCCTACACCACTACTTTTACAACGACGAGAACATGACCAGACAGCTCACTCCCAAACCAAATTAGCTCGAAGCTCTGAGCGTTTCATATCAGTAACTCACTTGTTCATAGCGTTGATAGCTCTGCGACTTAAAATAACATCATTTATAGCCTTGTGCAGGGCACGCAGAGATAGGTAAAATGGTCGCACAGAGAATAGCGGGAACGAGTGCACACGCAGCATCACCGCAGCAAACAGACCATAGAGAACACACCGAATTAGGTCTGTAAAGTAACACTTGAATTGGGGTTCTGCAGTAACCCTGGCCACAATCAGCGCCAATGTATGCAGAAAAAAAACAAGACGGTGAATAGAGGCTTGTAGCAACAAAACATACTGATAAGTAGTTCCGCATAGAGCAAATAAACGGCTTTGTTCTCCCATGCTTGCGCTGTCCGTAGATCGTGCATGTGCAGTATGTACTTGATGGTCACGTGAATTACCAATGCCATCAGAATGGCATATCTAAAAATAAGAAATTCAAAAAATACGTGTCAAAGAAACATCTTGTATTACATGTGTTTACTCCAAGGTTTGTACAACGAACATAGAAAAACCTACTCGAATCCAAACACAATTTGGGCACTAGCGCCTTTGAGTAGCGTGGTGAAATAAGCGTGCGAGACAAGGTAGGAGTCTGTTGCACCGAGGAACGCAACTATACCTGAAATAATTGACAATTACGTTTAGCCCACGAACTACGGAGTTCCCGAAACAGACTTAAATTCATCCAATATCTTAACTCACACATCATCCTCAAATGAAATTTTAAAGTGATAACTGGACTTCGTTCCATCATATCAACACGATCATCTGCTAACCAATGGAAGCTTTTCACGAATAACAAGGCAACAAACTGCATGACGAATATAGGTGAGAAGTCGTCTCGAAAAACAGTGAACGCCAAGCATGTTTCCAGCACGGCATGCCATGCCCGTTCTGATAGATGCTGAAAATATCGCTAAATTATGGTAAAAATGGAAAAGTGAGAATTAAGAGCAAACCACAATGAGAAATTTGGATGTAAATAGGACAAACTGTATTAAAGAACAAAATCAACTCAAGAGCAAACACTATTTTCGTTGCGATTCTTGAACGATTATAAAACAAACGGACGACGCAGTTCCATTTTTGGCATGAACTCGTATGTATAGGAGAGGAAACTTCAAAAGGAAACCATCACCTCTGCTTCTGAAGCCCTCAGTTCTCCGAAGAAAATCTTTCTAACAATTTGAAACAATATGTACACCAGGATCAGGGCCTGGACATAAATGACCTGAAAAACCAAGAATATCCCACAACTATGTAACTGCAACAAATAAAAATGAACAATACAATAATAAGAGACAATAAGAACAATAAGGCAATAAAACGATGAACCGAAATTATAAAAATAGACGCACCATCATACTCGCATTGCTTTTCGTGATATAGACAATTGAAGGGTAAAACTGCTTATTGACGACGAATGCGTTGGTGACCGTGGCTGCCGTCGCCACGAATGAAGCTACGGCAAGCAGACCCGGTGAAATATGCATTTGGAGAGCGGTGAATACACCGGTACCGCTTCAGCGTGTCGTTCACTGCAAGGATATCGAGATGTGGTAAGCTGCAGGAGACTACAGGAAAGGAATGAACCGAATCACACTTCTCAAAATGAGTGAAGAAATACAAGGTTGATAACCACAAACAGTTTACATACATATTACAAGTCAGTAAGAACAACAGCCTAATTCTAGAACAGCCCTGAAAATGGCTAGAAGATTCGGAGTTTCAAATAAACCTGAAGTTGTGCACCACTACTTACAGAAAAAACTAAAATCTAGGCCAGAAGTTCATTCAAAAGAGGAGAAGCTCAAGCGCGACGGTTCTCATCTTCGTTACCACAAGGGAATGAATTCGTAACAGAGGAAAGTATTATGTAGAATTTAGCGCAACCCCTGATGCATAACAGAAGGAGAGTACCGTTGGCAATTAAAAGGCTATAGAACAAAAGAGACAAAAACGCAAATTGGTCCAAAAAAAAAACGAAAAGGTTAAAATCCTGGTTCGCAAATTCTTGAACGACTTTGAGAACTGCTCTTTCAAAACAGGACACTCAATTTCACTACCGACGTCAAGCCTAGCGAAATTTGTTAGCAAACGGCCCTCGTTATTGGTGAAAGAAGGCATCAATTTTTTTCTCTTTCAACTAGAAAACCTGAACCTTTATTTGGAGAACCTAAAAAGCCAAGCATGAGTTACAACGTCACACTATTCAACACCGCCCTTCGCTATGTGCGTTACACAATACTCAACACCACCGCATTTTTTGCTACAGTCCTTCTCAAAAGGATAGACGGATTGCACGTCTGCACCATCGCGGCGGGACCTGAACGAGGGATACGGAGAGAGCATGCCCAAGTGAGAGGATCGACTAGGTCCCACCGCGATGGTGCAGTCGCAACACTAAGAAACCGCACGCGCAATCCGTCTATCTTTTTGAGAAGGACTGTATGTGTGTGGACAATAAATGCAATTTCATTTCCTACAATACGGAAGCCACAATGTGCTTTGAGTTCATGAACCACTTCTGATTGAAAATATTCTGTTTTTGTGCAGTAATGAAATACTCCGAATGAGTATGTCGACTATCTTATCCATTATAGATAGAACTACTTCTCGCAGAATATTAGCATTCCGAAGATATAAAAATAATCAAAGACAGACGGAGAGAATGACCCGCAGGAAAGCGGAATTAAACATTGAAAAATCGTAAAACCAGATCTAAGGCTCCGAAATGTATAGGAGTTGCATCCTGACAATGTTCCTGTATATTACTCGGAACCACAAGGTTTGGAATAATCCCCAACTAGAACTAGAACTAGAAAGCATGCAACGGACGAGAAAAGTAACCTTGACCAAACTGATAATCAAACAAAGAAACGATACGCGCAAGAGTATATCAAGGTAAAAACCACCGAACGACAACAAAACAACACGCAACAAATAAATTACTTTAATTGCAATTAACAGCATCACAGACAAAACAAGCCTTCGATAGAACATCAGATCGCACACTAGAATTCTCAACGAATATGTGCATAACTCTCTTCGCAAAAAAATGGAAGGACATGTCCAACTGTACAAGTGATAAGCAGCGAAACCGGGTGTTACAGGATCAGTTTCATAGAAGAAAATTTATCGGTAGCGTACTACAACAACTGCTCAGGAGTTCGTAAGACACACTAAACACCAGTTCAATTACCATGCTGATCATGTTAATGTTTGCCCCCGCGAAACAAGAAGAGCTACTTTCCTGTTACAGAAAAAAGTCACGATTTCCCCAACGGTAATAGAATTTTCATCTTTAATCTAAGAAGTCAGAGTACCAATGGCAATAGAAACAGTAGGCTAAAATAATTGATCAGGTGAGGAAAAGAACAAATATTATGAAGAATACCATCAGCACACCGAACACCTTGATCATCAACCAACGATTTTTACTAATGTTGTGGAAATACTTCACAAGTTCAGTGTGGGCTGCATCGATATTTATAGCCGTGTCTTCGACGTTCGAATCGATACTGAAAAGATCATCAAGGATGAAAATGGAGAAGGTAATGAGTGGTTACTCAAAAAACAGTACAGTGAGTAGTTCTCCTAACCAATTCGAGAGAAAGACCGGAGCCGGGGCCTAATTTTTAAAAGCAGCATCCGCATGAATGTTTTTTTTACGATCTTCAAATCTCGGGAGCTTTTATTCACGCAGAATTCATATCCAGTAGTGAAATAGTGCAGAAAAAGCGATAGATTTTTGAAGTCGAGACAGTATATTCTGTGCGCGTAAATGAGCGCCCCATGACGTTCGTAGGTCCCACAATTGTAAAGGTCCCAGAGATAATGTATCTTAGGAAAAACAACCGTATAAGCTTTACATATGAACGTTATTTTGAATAAATCTACAAATAAGAAAAGACGAGAAACGCAAAGAATGGTATGCATGCATTGCCTCATACTCTAAGTGATGCAAATGGGTCGCACTACAACCATAACTGTTAGCGCAGCTATTGAGTTCACAGAGGGGAAATTCTTCATCGAAACCTTAGGTAGAAGGGCAAGTTTTGGCATGGGTTTGGTATTATGTTGAGGTATTCCGCCGCTGCAGTACATAGGAAATTCCTACAGCAGCTGGAATGGAAGTAATCGACTCCCCTCGCCGCACTCTTAGTGTGACGTTGCATAACGGCGCGCGCGAATTACGAAAGGAAAAACGGAAGTGACGGTCGAAATCATAGTCGTGTAGAAGTTATCTCCATGGAAGCAAGCACAATGGTAAACAACCACGCACCGTGTGATCATTTCGCCTTGCTCACTGACAAGACTAGCCAACTGTGCAAAAATCTGTCCCAGCTCAGAAATTGAGCCCTCAATCGTCTCCATTGCATTCGATCGTGCTTGTGCATAGGTATCTGATTGATCTTGAAGTGTCATCTGGAAGAAGAAAGAGTACATAACAAAAGTTAAACGGGTGGTGAACGGTATTAAAGAGTAAACTGGTGAAAGCAAGGATCTCTCACCTGTTGTTGCGCTCGCATTTGTTCCATGGCACCCATATCTAGTGAAACACTGCTAACACGCGGAACACCGTGCTGATTGTCATCTTCCAGGAGACGAGAACGAACTGGAAGTTACTTAAATTTTGTCAGCTACTCTATAATCTTATTCACATGATAATCTTATTCACATGACCAATGGAAGGCAAAACTCTTATACTTGACAACTTGTCCCAATCAACACCTGAGTGAATGTTCCAGGATATTCGTATTTCTTTTTCGAGGCTGATACATGTTACGCACACCTATACCACCGCCAGACAGTCATCCAAAATAAAGAAAGAGGAGTCAAGATCGCTCTCATTGTTTGGATCATTTGAAAGCTATGACATCCCATTGGAGGCACAGCATAAAAAATAGAAAAGAAAAATTCATTGCTGGTGAGCATCGAAGGTTGTGCGTTTTCCGTGGACACGAGAAGCACGTGGCGCAGCCGCCGCTCCCCATGGAACCACAGCCCTAGTGGCAAATCAGAGTTTCCTTGGTAGTTGTTTCATTGTTTCGTTACCGTTAACTATCAAGGAAACTATGAAGAAAAACACAGCTTGTTGTAGCGGCGAGAATTCCAGCGCGACCGGCGCGGTCGTGCATGCTGCTTCCCGAGCCCGCGAAAAACACACCACCATCGACGTCTATTGTATGTTAGAAAAATTCCAGACTTCCACTGTGAAAATTACTTCAGAAAAGGCCTATGGACTAAATTAGTGAGCACTGATATTAAGCACTAATAATGTCAACATATTTCACTGCCATTATTGTTACTGGAGGTATTCGAATCATAAAGCAAACAGTCTGCAAACTTGTCTGGGTTCGTTAGGGGTTGAAACAAGGAAAATGATAAAGTACATTCAAATAATGAAAGTACCACACCAAAACAATGAAATTTACCGTTTGAGCCACTAGACGAAGATGGCAGGGACATTGGAACATGATCTGCATGCGAAAACTTCTCACGCCTACTTTTTTGATGTTTTAAATTCTGAAAAAAAAGCTGATCGACTGTCTGAAACTACAGAACCCTCAGGCATGGTAACAGGAAACTCACCTCCGTGCTAATTTCCAACACACTTTGAAAATCCTTGCTAACACTCGCCAATTTCGATTGCAGGCCAACGACGACGAGTTGACTGCAGTGGATGAAAACGAATCATATACAAATACGTAACACAACACTTAGCGTCACAACTTCCACTACCCAGAGCTCCGATGAGATGCGCCAGAGGCTCTTTCTACATCAGAAAACTATGCTGAAGAAGGAGAATTTCATGAGTGCTTCAACAAAGATCTAACTTAAGAAAAATCTACAAAGAGAACGAAACATCGCGTCAGTAAGTTGTAGCTTGCCAAGAAATGAAATAGTCCCCAAAAAGAAAGATCATTGAATTACCATCATCAAAATGAACAGCGTATTAAACATTACCTAATCAATACCCAAAAAATCCCATTACAACACTTCCACAACTGCATCACTAGTACGAACAGTGTTTTGTCGCAAGATTTTATAGTCGATCAAAAATAAGATAAAACTCACGTGTGTCCAGTTCCCTGATTCTTCGCTCCTCCGCTACGCCTTCGAGAAAACTCTTGTAATGCAGCTATTTGTTTGTTCAGTCCAGTAATGTCCTAAAGTAACAAAAATCGCCAATGACTACGCCTTCCGTGAACGACAATGTCGTACATGTAATCTCACCTCCTTTACAATCCTGGAAAGATGATCCATATCACTTTTCTCATCGAAAAGGCTCTTTTTCTTAGCCATTTCCGCCAACTTTTCCATTTTCGCACAAGTTTGACTCAAGTCGCGACCAATTCTTCTGCAACTTGTGAGCTAACAGTAAGCCCATGCATTTGGAATATAGTAAAGGGATAATGAGCAACATTGCTACCTAAGAAATCAAAAAATTGCAAAAACCTCCTTATTCTTCCTCTACAATTTTGAAAAAAAAGCTTGCGTACCAACTTCTAAGGGACTCACAGTCGAAATCGAATGAGAGTGAACTACGGAGAAATTCCGGAAACACTCACTTGGCGAGCTGATTAAACTGCACCGAGTCGTTGAGAATCTCTTTCTTCGTCGGCTGGATAAATCCATTAGAATGTACTTTCATCTAAACAGCGTTTATAAGTGAGTAGCAAATAAGGCAGCAACGAAGATCATAATAATGTTATATCACCAAGATCCAGCGATAAATATTTCGTTTGGGAAATGAGGTTTGAGAAATTAAATCTATTCAGAATCCACCCACCCTCCCCCACTCTCACAAACAATTTGTCCATCAATGAGCACCAGTGTCACAGTCGCCAGTGGCGGCGACACAGGGTGCTACACTCCACATGGAGCATAGCACCAGTGCAAGCAAGAGATCGAAAAATCGACCATGTTTGAGGATCTAACATAATTTACCACAGGCCGACACGCAACCGGAGTGAAATGATCTGAATATCTTAGGAAAATGTAGAACTTCTGCGACAAACCTGCAACGATTTACATGTCGTCCTAAACTCAGCAGTTCTATCCCTAGACGGCATGGTGAACGTGAACGAATCGACAGGGTCTCCAAATATACTCAGAGCAGGGAAATCCTTCTCGACAAACTCCTGCGGTGCAGACTGCTCAGGTGGATAATATAAGGTGGATGGGATCGAAGAGAAGGCTTCCTGAACGAAAGAGATCAATAATAACCACGCGAAATTCAGTGATCGCCCGCGGAGATAGCACATCCAATAGCATTTCGCACTTTTCAACTACGAAAATGAGAATCAAGATGAAGACGCAAACGCATGCGAAGATCAACACAAAAGAATGTGCAGGATCCAAATGGGAAAAGTATGGTGCAAACCTGAGCGGAATTCCACAGTTGAGTGGGAGAAGCTCCGAAAACAGTACTACTTAGTGAAGAATAGTTTCCAAAAATCGACGAGGGGACAGAAGCAGACTCCTTTTTGGCGTCGTGATCCTCAAAAGCAGTTACGGGGGGCTTGGAGTCCTCAACACGCCGCCGCGATCTAACAGAAAAATCCGACATCCGACATGAACAAACCTTAACAGAAAAAGTTTACTCATAAGATGACGATCGAGCAAAAAAGAAAACAATCTTCAGCAGAACACAACGCCAGTTGGAACTAAAAACAGGAGTATTGATCGCGGCCAGAAACATCTGATCCGGTTTGCGTGGCGTGTTGCGCAGAACACGCCATACGGTATTTCCTCCACGATTTTTCGACAAAATCGCATAGATTTTGCATTGCTCCGTTCAGTGTTCACCTTTTTTTATTCTGATTCATGCAATTGGATGAAAACTGGAAATGAGCGATGCACGATGAGCGAAATCACGGTTTGCCAATACTGCGTTACCGTAGTAGCGTAGGACACGTCTTCCGCCGTTACAGTAGTCCGCCGCCTTGGAACCTGTCGTGACGGCATCGGCGCTGGCCGAGCGACTTCGGCCACACTTTCCGCGACTCATTGGCACATCTGTTGGCTTTTTGGAAGGCCAAGTTGCCACTCATTGTTCATCTGAAACCGCGTCCCCTCTCGAATGCATGTGCCACAGTGTGGACCATCTTGGTTTGGTTTTTTTTATCGAGTGCAAGCCTTGGGTGAGAAATCCGGTCAAGAATTTATGGATTTCGGTGAGATTTTTTCGAATTCCTCTCTGTTTGTTCTTGAAGATAGAATAGATGATCAGTTGCAATCTGTTCTTCTGCTCATTCGTATTCGTTTCTGCTCAAGGTTGGTGTCTATGCTGTGTCCCAGATCCATAGTTGCGGTTTAACATTCTGGGTTTTCGACTCTTCTTGGTCAAACCTTCCTTTCAAACTACTTCGTTCCAGCAGAGGTTTTCATTTCATCAGAGAAATTCCTCATTATTGAAACTGCTCTTGTCTCGTCGAAAAATCCTCTGTCGCCTGACAGAAACTTAATCACAGTCCGGGGGCATTTGCTCCGATCTTACCCAGTTGTTAGGGTGGTACAGACGAAATGTCGCTTGGGTTCTGGTGGTTATTTCTACGGAATAATTCCCGTTTCAGGGTAGCTAAGTGCCCTTGTGAAGACATGTGTGTAGGTTATCTACCGTCATTGTTATTGCTCCCGGCGGTCAATTCCTGATCCTTGAGAATTTCAGAAATTCGCAAAGATATGTACGTTCGGGGCAAAAGCAAAAAATCCGCAAAAAAGATCGAGGAGCTGGGCTGGCAGTTGGTGCCACCGTATAGCCCCGATATAGCACCATCTGATTATCACCTTTTTCGTTCAATGCAGCACGCCTTGAAGGGTAGAAAGTTCAATATCCATGACGAGATCAGACGCTGAGTAAACGAGCGCAGCACACCGGCTCTTTTCAGAAGGCAATCCAATTCCTGAGAGAAGGATGGCGCGGCGACGTCGATAACAGTGGAGACTATATTTTGGATTAAGGTGGCGCAGTATCCTCTTATATAACATTACATATACATAGCAACAATTGTTGTTATGATAAATTTCCGTTTCCAATTTCCAAAAAGCGACATTTCATCTGTACCAACCTAATAATTTCAAATGTGCAGCTGCTCCCGTACTACATTGGTCCTCTAATCTGCGAATCAAACCTAATCAAATGGCAACTTTATTGGAAGTAAAAATCATTTGAGTTACTTTGACTCCACGTTGAACAGGGCCACACTAATGGGTAACAGTTACAGTCCTTCTCAAAAAGATAGACGGATTGCGCGTGGGGTTTCTTAGTGTTGCGACTGCACCATCGCGGTGGGACCTTACTCGACCCTCTCACTTGAGGCATGCTCTCTCCGCATCCCTCGTTCAGGCCCCGCCGCGATGGTGCAGACGCGCAATCCGTCTATCTTTTTGAGAAGGACTGTACACATTAGTTTCACAAGAAGTGCTTCGGGTTTTTTTTTACAAACAGACTTGTACGTAATTTACTTCGCTACCTGTTTCTCTTTCGTTGCATTTTCACCATGTAGCTGACCTGAGTATCACTCCAGAGCCCATTTCAGGCATGAACTACTTGGGTTACCTGTTGGTGCTGATCCCTTTCGCGTTGGCGCATCAGGCGAACCAGTTCCCTGGCCAGCATGCTAATCAGCCACCTGAGGTAGGTTCTTAGCATGCTTATACCTCTTTGTATTTTGTCTCTAATTGTCACGAAATATTCTGAGGCTATGTGCTGAAATGATTTGTTATTTCATACGATTTAACAAGATATTACCAGTTTGGGAGAATGAGATAAGATTAGGATGGATTAGTAATATTGGAAACTTTTGGTGACGTGGATTTTGCTACTTCAGCAAAGACAGTGTCAGTGTTTTCTAAACAATAATGAATTGCTTGCTTTCACCATTGTGACTGAAATTCTGTTCGGTACTTGTATGCGTCTGACGACAAAAGAGGGACAGCTAGGACAGCTTCGATAAAGCTGCCGAATTTGTGGTCTTAAACTCCGTACAGCAGCACGGCTACGCAGCGGTAATACAGCGATGCTTAGTGTTTTTATTCGTAAACTATCAAATATGATGAAAATCACTAAGCAGGCATGCTGTGCATCACTCATCTTCAGTTTTCGTCAATTTGCATGAATAAGAAGGAAGCAAGCTGAAAACTAAATGAGCAATGGAAAATCCATGCGATTTTGCTGAAAAATCGTTGAGAAAATGCCGTGTCGCGTTTTCTGTGCAACACGCCACGCAAATCGGATCAGCTATAGCTATGTAATACCGTAAATTCATCAAAATGGATGAAAAACATCAAACACTTATCTACGATTAGTTATTACTGCAGCGCAAGATAGCATTCCCAGCGCGTCGCTGTCGCGTTGCGGTACACATTCAAGTCCGCAAATTTGTCGACTTCAACGACACCCACTGCAATTAGTGGTTCTAACACTCGTGTGTCCCTCTCTTCAATCAATTTTCTTTCAGATACATCATCAGCAGCCACCACCAGCTCAGCAAGTAAGCTACCCTTCTCTTGATTTGGCCATTCCATTGCCTTAGTTCTATTTCACCTGGACCGTTTTCACTTCTCATTGTTTTTTTTTTTTGAAATTTTCACAATTTTTCATAAGTCCTATTTTGAGCGCGATTTAAGACATTTTCACCCCTATTGTTCTAGGCACAACAACAACAGCCGCAACAACAACAGGTAGAAATCGTACAGTTTATATTTAAATAGACGGTATCCGGCTCCGCTGGTATCCCCGGCTAATTCAAACTAATGCGGACAATCGCTATGATAAATGTCAGTGACGGACGAATTGAGGCGAGGGGGGG